>PVJN01013257.1:0-48584 GCA_004026805.1 Lasiurus borealis | reverse complement strand
GGGTTTCACTTTTGAACCCTGGCTCCACTTAGGTTGCATGCAAGAGGCAACCAATTGATGTCTCTCTCTCACATCAATGTTTGTCTCTTTCTCTTTCCCTTCCTCTCTCCTGCACACCTTTCCTCACTTTCACTCTTTCTAAAAATCAATGGGAAAAATATCTTCAGGTGAGGATTGACAACAATGTGTGTGTGTGTGTATGTATGTGTGTGTGTGTGTGTGTGTTCAATATATGCTGAACATAAAAAAAGTAAGAGAAGATTACTGCTATTTTAATAGCTGCATTAGACATGTATTTAACTCCTAAATTCACATTTCTTCCCTCATCTTCCTTCCCATACATATTTGAAGTTAAATGGGCTTATCATTTATTTACCACAATAGAAGATAATACAATTTTTTTTCCTATGATCAGGATAAAAAACAAAAACAAACAGAACACGTGAAGTATTAGAACTGAGTGTAGGTACATTAACAAAATAAATCATGCCTGATAGCTAATTGCTTTCTGTTAGTACAATTTTCCTGGAGAGAGTGTTACACCGACAAAATTGATGGGCAGAAATAGCATTTTAAAGCATCTGCTTCTTTCACACTGGAATGGAGGATGCAAACAAACAAATATTAAAATTAAAGTTGTGTGTTCAGTAAGTTGATTGTGTATGCAGGATGTCTCCAGAGGAGCGCTTCATTGGAAATAGTGTTTCTTAACAGAGCACTAGCTCCCTGTGAATCACAACAGGACATGGCTCTTATAAAACACAGAGGGAGACTAATGACAGTTAGGGCCACTGCAGAGGTCAGATTTTGTTCTACTGAGTGTTGCACCAATCAGAATGCACCTGGGGTACTGTGGACGTGTTAGCACTTTAAGAGGAACCTTAACAAATTGTAATGTATACAAATCTGTACTCCAGAAGCATAATATACTCCAGAAGCATTATGAAATAGAGTGTCTATTGCAACTACAATTCTCACTTAAATCATTTCTAAAGGAGTCAAAATAAAAAAACTGATATTTTAAAGGTATGGAAAAACCTTTGCCTGGAACGAAGATGACTAATTAGCTCTATTCAAGTGTATGAAGCACTGGACTAGACAGCATATTTACTCTGAGTTGTTTCAAAGGTTGGAATTAGAGTAAGGAAGCAGATTCCAGGTATTTGATTGGTCAATTCAGCCAAATGACCATGTTGCCATTTTTAATTTCTAAATTTCTGGCATTATGATTAACTACATTGATCAGGATTGTACTTTATATAGATATATCTAAAAACTAGAATAATTAGCCCTGGGATGGTGTCTTATCATCCCTTACAGCATAAGGCTGCCAGTTTGATTCCATTTGGGGAATGTCTGGAAGGCAACTGATCAATGTTTCTCTCTTACATTCATTTTTTCTCTCCCTTCTCTCTCTCTAATATCAATAAGTGTGTCTTCAGATGAGGAAAAAACAAATAAAAATAAAACCCACATGCACTCAGGAACACTATATTATAAGTAAAAGGAAAGCAAGGCAGAGAATCCAGATGGCTCTTTTTTTTTTTTGTATCCTATTTTTTTTATTGTGTTACATATGTACATATCTCCCCAATGCGCCCCCTCCTCCCAGGCATACCCCAACCTCCCAGTGTTTTGTGTTCCTTGGTTATGCTTATATGCATGCATACAAGTCCTTTGGTTGATCTCTTATCTACTCCACCTCTCCTTAACCTTCCTGCTGTAATTTGACAGTTTGTTTGGTGCTTTACTGCTTCTGTGTCTATCCTTTCGTTCATCAGTTTGTAATGTTCTTTATTATCCACAAATGAGAGAGGTCATGTGGTGTTTCTCCTGCATTGACTGGCTTATTTCACTTAGCATAAGGCTCTCCAGTTCCATCCAGGTTGCTGCAAATGGTAAGAATTCCTTCTTTTTAATGGCAGCATAGAATTCCATTGTGTAGAGGTTACCATAGTTTTCTGATCCACTCATATGCTGACAGGCACCTAGGCTGTTTCCAAATTGTAGCTATTGTAAATTGTGCTGCTGTTTAACTTAAAGGTGCATAAATCCTCTCTGATCGGTGTTTGTAATTTCTTAGGATATATTCCTAAGAGTGGGATTGCTGGGTCAAATGGGAGATCCATTTTTAGATTTTTGAGGATAAAGTCCATACTGTTCTCCACAGTGGCTGCACCAGTCTGCATTCCCACCAACAGTGCACAAGGGTCCTTTTTCTCAGCATCCTTGCCAACATTTGTCATTCATTGATTTGTTGATGATTGCTACTGACAGGTGTAAGATGGTATCGCATTGTCGTTTTGATTTGAATCTCTCAGATAATTAGTGACTTTGAACATATTTTCTGTGTCTCTTGGCCTTCCTTCTGTCATTTTTCAAAAGGTTCCAATTAGGTCCTTTGCCCATTTTTTTAATGGATCTTCCTTTTATTGAGTTGTATAAGTTGGCTGTAGTTTTTGGAGATTAAACCTTTATCAGTGATAACATTTGCAAATATGTTCTCCCATACAGTAGTCTTTCTTGTTGTTTGGTTGATGGTTTCTTTTGCTGTGCAAAAGCTTTTTATTTTTTAATTTTTTTAAATATATTTTATTGATTTTTTTACAGATAGGAAGGGAGAGAGATAGAAAGTCAGAAACATGGATGAGAGAGAGACATCGATCAGCCGCCTTCTGCATGCCCCACAGTGGAGATGTGCCCGCAACCAAGATACATGCCCCTGACTGGAAATGAACCTGGGACCTTTCAGTCCACAGGCCGACACTCTATCCACTGAGCCAAACCGGTCTTGGCCAAAAGCTTTTTCTTTTGATATAGTCCCATTTGTTTATTTTTTCTTTAGCTTCCATTGCCCTTGGGGCAGTATCAGTGAAGAAGTTCTTTCGGCATATGTCTGAGATTGTACTGCCTGTGGATTCCTCCAGTATTTTTATTGTTTCCCATCTAATGTTTAAGTCCTATATCCATTTTGGTTTATTTTTCTACTTGGTGTAAGTTGGTGGTCCAGTTTCAAGAATAAAGTAGGTGGGATCTCAATACCAGATTTCAAATTATATTACAAAGCAACTGTTCTCAAAACAGCCTGGTACTGGCACAAGAAGAGATATATAGACCAATGGAATAGAATAGAGAATCCAGATATCCACCAAACCACTGTGCTCAATTAATATTTGACAAAGGAGACATGAACATGCAATGGAGCCAAGACAGCCTCTTCAATAAATGGTGTTGGGAAAATTGGACAGATACATGCAGATGGCTCTTTTTTTTTTAATTAAAACTTTATTATTCAGATTATTATATTTGTTTCTCCTTTTCCCCTCCACCCGGCTCCCAACTCTCCCTCTACCCTTAACTCCCTCCAGTTGACCTCATTCATAGGTGTATGATTTTTGTCCAGTCTCTCCCTGTACACCCCTTACCCCTTTCCCTCTAAGAATTATCAGTCCACTCCCTTTTTGTACTCCTGATTCTATTATATTCACCAGCTTATTCTGTTGATCAAATTTTTAATTCCTTTAATTTTTAGATTCACTTGATAGATATGTATTTGTTGTCCATAATTTTTTATCTTTTACCTTTTTCTTCTTCCTCTTCTAAAAGAGTACCTTTCAGCATTTCATATAATACTGTATTGGAATTGATGAACTCCTTTAGCTTTTTCTTATCTGTGAAGCTCTTTATCTGCCCTTCAATTCTGAATGATAGCTTTGCTGGATAGAGTATTCTTGGTTTTAGGTTCTTGCTATTCATCATATCGAATATTTCTTGCCATTCTTGTCTGGCCTGCATCATTTCTGTTGAGAAATCATCTGACAGTTATATAGAAGCTCCCTTGTAGGTAATTAACTGTTTTTCTCTTGCTGCTTTTAATATTCTCTCTTTGTCCTTTGCTCTTGGAATTTTAATTAAAATGTGTCTTGGTGTAGTCCTCTTTGAATTCCTTTTTATATGCGGTTCTGTGTGCTTCCCCGGCTTGTAAGTCTATTTCTTTTACCAGATGTGGGAAGTTTTCAGTCATTATTTCTTTAAATAAGTTTTCAGTATCTTGCTCTCTCTTCTTCTGACACCCCCACAATTCTGATGTTGGTATACTTGAAGTTGTCCCAGAGGCCCCTTACATTATCTTCACATTTTTGGATTCTTTTCTCTTCTTTCTTTTCCAGTTGAGTATTTTCTGATTCTTTATATTTCAAGTTTTTGACTTGATTTTTGCCTTTCTCTAGTCTGCTGTTAGGTCTCTGTATAATATTTTTTTATTTCAGTCAATGTATGTTTAATTTCTAGCTGGTCCTTTTCCATCTCTAATTGGTTCTTTTTCATCCCCTCTTGGGCCTAGCTAACTTTATTAAACTTTTCTAGGATATTCTTGCAAAATCCTTATAACCGTGGTTTTGAACTCTATATCCAGTCATTTGTTTTCCTCCATTTCTTTTGTTTGTGATCTCTTCCCTTGTCTCTGCATTTTTACTATGCTGGGAGAACTTCTGTGTTGGATTCGGCCTTATGATACCAGACTTGAAAAACTGCAAAAGCCTATCTATTGAGCTTGGGATGGGTGGAGTCTCATGTCTTAATGGACTGCCTTTCCTTTCAGTCGGCCCTGCCCTCCATGGCCCCTGAGTCTCACATGACTGGGTAATCGCTGGAGCGGTCCCTGTGCACACGTGCACTTTCTTGCAGTACTTCTAGACTGCTGACTTTCTGGCTCCCCTATGCTCCAGGACCATATGAATCTGGGGTTTAGTGGAGTTAGAAGTGACATCGTTGGGATGCTTTGTCTCCCTGCCCTCTTGTGAAAGCCAGTGGCATGACCAGAAGCCGGTCTTCTGCACACAATGCTGTGCATGCTGCCTGACTTCTGCCCTCCTGCAACTTCCCCAAATTCCCGTGCACTTCTCCCTTTTCACAGTCCAAACTCCCCTGTATGAGTTTCAGCTGGACCTGGGGTTTAGTGTCATAGAATTAGGGGTTCAATGCTGCTGGGAGTCTCCAGCCAGAGCAAGCCAGCCAAGTACTCTGGCACCCGCTCTCTCCACATGTGCATCTCTGTACCTCGGCTTTTTGCAGCTCCTCTGAGTCTCCGTGAGTCCCTCTCTTTTTTTCTAGTTGTAGAATTTCCACTCAGCCAGCTTTCCTGTGGTTCTGGATGCTGTCTGTTCTGTCTTTTAGTTGCAGTTTTGAAATTGTTGTGCAAGGCATCAATGTAGGTATTTACCTATGCCGCCATCTTGGTTACCCCTCCCCTCTCTTCCAGTATCCAGATGGCTCTTAATGAGATGACTATGTGTCCAGTAACTAATTTTGTCAGTAAATATTTGAAATCCAATGAAGCATAAAAATATATTAGCTATTTTTGTACAATCAATATAGAAATGTTTCCTGGAAAAGCAAGGCATATGTCATAGAATTATTACAGGAAACTATAAAACCTAAAATTTTAAGTCATAGGTTATAAATAATTATTTAGTTCTGTCTATATAATATACACTATAAGTCTATATATCTATTGAATATATATGTGTGTGTCATATATCCAAAATGTAAATTTCAATGTAGATTTATTTGTATTTATTCTGTGTGTATTTAAACTTTGTCATAAGAATCTTGCTGGTAAAATCTAAAAATTATAAAGTATGAATTATAACCTTTAGAAATAACATTCAAAATGAGGTTTAATGTTTTTTTTTAAATGCCTGCATATAACAAGTATTTTGTGCCCAGAAATTCTACATTTGTAAAATTACTTTTGGTAGCAGTAGATGTCACCTTGAAAAATACGTTATAGCATACTATTTTAATTACTTTATAAAACTCCTTACAGAAAAATGTTTATTTTTTCATACCTTTAAAATATCAGTATTTTTATTTTGACTTCTGTAGAAATGATTTAAGTGAGAATTCTAGTTGAAATAGACACTCTCTTTAATAATACAAAAATTATTTGCATATGATACCTGACAGAATTCTGTGAATAATGTTCCTGAATTATACACATGTGAAAACCGATGAATAAAATGAAACATCTGTGGGAAGCAAACCAGTACAAAAACTTAAGTAGCTAAGTTTAGAATCATAAATAAGAAATTTAAGCAAAGGTTCAAGCACATATTTTACATGTATATTTACTGATAGGAAATTGAGTAAAGAGCCTACGTACAACAAAATGCTTAACTATTTGGGGGGAAAATGTCAGATGATCATTTTTTCTTTTTCAGGAAATGGGGAAAACTATCCAATAACATTTCTCAATACATTATCAGCAGTACATGTCAAGAAATCCTCCACATTTTGCAATAAAATTAAAATTTCTGATGAAAGCAAAAATTAGACTTTATGGGATGTGCACAATTTATATGTTTGCTGTAAAACATGTACACTGTATCTATTCAAAAGGGAGTAATAACATTTACTAAAGCAATAATCTTTTTTTGAAGGGAAGGGAAATTTACTATGTGAAAATATAAAAATACTTCTGAGAGAGAAGAAAAATTTAATGTATACATTAGAAATAAAATAATCAATGTTTGTCAAATATCACTTTAAAAAAACTGCACAAAAATATTCCTGAATGTGAGAAGTAAATTTAGGTTGCTATGTTTCTTTCTCCAAGTTGTATGATCTGATATGAAAATTGACACAAGGTAGAAAAATTTGAAATATTTCTCACTGAGGAGGAAAATTAAAATGGCATTGAATATATATAAATCTCTTTTATGAAATTGTCTTTTTGAATGGTGAAAAACATACTAAACTGTTATAAATCTCTTATCTCCTAATGTTGAATATGCAAGTGATTATTATTTCTTTTCATTTTGTTCATATAGGTCAGGCTACCAGAATTTCTCATAGATGTTTATTAATTGTTTAAAAGTAAAAATGTTTTTGTTATAACAAGGTTACTGGATTGGGTAGTAAACTATCTTTTTAAATGTTTTTATTCAATAAACAATTAAAAATACTTACTGTAAACCTTAAACATCCTAATTCCATTTGCTTATAGAAATGTGTAATGCATTCAGTTGTGTTTACCAATTTTAACTTCAGGAAATTAATATTCTATATATGTGACTTTATCTAAGCTGTCTATTTGGTATAGTAGTTCTATAAGACTTGCCATTAGGCATTCACAGTGATTTTCAGAAATCGTGTTAAAATTGGGATACTTCAAGTTTTTTATACTTTTTGAGAGGGATTTAACATATTTTATGCAACTTCTTTTCTTTTGTTCTAAAGTGCCTTTGAATTTAGCACTGCCTTGTATCTGTCTATGAGTCTTCTGGCTTCCTGACCACATGACCCATCACAGGGTCTAATTTTCAGTCCTTTTCAGTGACACCTTCTTGTATCCTGTCAGTTCTCATTTCAAAAAATACTTATATTTTAATAATTGGAATAACATGCAGGGTACCCCCCAAAAAGTATTCACACTTTAAACCTGATAGCTCCATTGATGTTTCTTTCACTTCAGATTCAATCCTCTTGCCTTTCTACATCAGGTAGTATGTTAAGTCTTCTTAATTACTTGGGGAAAAAGTATGGCCACAGCCTAAGGTATGAGAAGGACTTACCCAAGCTGTCCTTATCAGATCTTAGGCTGTGACAAAACTACTTTTCAAAGTGTTGCTTTTGCTTTGATTTGCTGGCTTGCTAGTGGGTTTCAGTGATTAAATGCAATGCAATCCTTTATTATTGCCTAAGATTGTTAGATAAATATTGGTGAAATTTGTTAAAGAATAAAGTGCAAAGAACTTAAAGGGATTTAATTCTTGTAAAAAGACTTAGAAAAAGGTATTTATCTTTTGAATAGCTTCAGGTGAAGCTGATGTTTTCCCTCCTAGTAATAAATACCTTCTTGTACTTAAAAAAAATTCTACTCTTCAATTAATTGTTGTCTAGCTATTTAACAGTATGTATGTATGTATCCCCTCTGTTATCCTAAAAATAGAGAAAGCTCTTCTGTTACCTTTACCCATAAACAAATGATCTAAATTATGAAATGTTTAGTATGGCTAACCCTTAACTACTAGTTACTTTCAATAATTTAAAGTTCTTTTTAATTCACTGTCTCACAAAATATTCATAATTTTCTTTATTCAAAGACCACTAAATAGCCTTGGTAAATGTTAATATGACCATAATCATTGGGTCAATTATAGGTTCATTTTTTATAATTAGAATTTTCATACGCTTCTTGGCATGGACTGAATAAAGAACTGAAAGACAGTGGCCAATCATAGCACCTTATTATTTCCAGGAATTCAAAAACATATTTGACATGACATTATACTCAGAATTGACATTCCAGTTAGTAAATTTTGTAGGTCATCCTCAGAAGTTCATGTAGAAAATCATAGAGGTACTGAAGAAAAGATTTGATGATACAAATTTATTTAATAATGATGGAGAAACCATGTTATTATTATTTTCCCAAACAGCATCAACATATCTGATTATGGAATCAGACCCATTTGATAAATATTAATTGATCTTTACTATGTCTTAAAAAATTACCGCCAGACTCAACTCTCCTCTGGATTTATTTACGCAACTTCATCTTTGTTCTTCTGGGTTTTTCATCAGTTAACTAAAAGAATAATACTTATATCATAAATTTATGTAGAGCTCCAATAAAATAACATGTGATAATGTTAGTAATCTTTAAAATTCCACATAAAGTTTAATTCTTATGACTGTTATAGTCTTCTAAAAAGACAGTATAATGAAATAGAATAGGAATGAAATTTGACAATTCAGTTCTGCTTTTATTTGTCATTTTCTAGTTACATGGCTACAATGATCTCAGTTAACTTTTATGATCTTCCCAACCTCAGATATTCAAATGAAGATATTTCAGAGAATAGTTTTAACTTTAACTTTATATGATATTTATAATTTTTATTGAAGTTTAATCTCTGTTTGACAGAAATATTTGCCATTACCTTTTGTGGGTTCAGTCATGCTAAAGAGATAGCCAATAAGAAAAGACAGTGGCAATTGTATGAATTGATGATGCTTGTTTTTAATTCTGCAGTGCAAATGTTGGCCTGGATTCCAACTGAAGGATGATGGAAAAACGTGTATAGATGTTGATGAATGCTCTACAGGCTTCCCATGTAGCCAGCTTTGCATCAATACATATGGGACCTACAAGTGCCTCTGTACACATGGCTATAAAATACAACCTGATAACCCAAATGGATGCAAATCACTTTCAGGTATCAAACTGAACTTCACTACTGATCCAACCTCAGTTACACATAGGGATACCGGATTTTATAGCCATTTTATTCAATTCATTCATTCTTGCAATTTCTCAGAAATCAAAATTCTTCACTACTTACCTTGATCTGAAATCTATCATTCTGATTTTGTGACACGCTGCTCTGGTTCTAATAATATTGCATTATGGTCTTGTGAATTATTAAGGGTTTTTTTGTTTGTTTGTTTGTTTTTATATTTTGAGAGTGTTCACAAGTAGCCCGAACAGTCTCTAGCATTGCCTCCTGCTAAATCACAGGTTCTTAGGAGCAGGCTTGGCCTCAATCATTAAAGAACCTATTGTGATAGTGTTCTTACAGTTTTTCTGACTTCCCTATGCCATACACATTCACATGTGCATGTCAAGGAGAACATCTAGTCAATAATAGCAACAGTAGCAATGACGACAACAATAATAAATCAACTATGTATGATAACTTGAATTTTTCCAGTGGGGAAAAATTCAGCAAAATTATTTAACTTCTCTTTGTTCCAAATAGTGTGATTGTTTGTAAAGTAGAAAATTCAATAAGACATGACCATAACTTAAAAATATATAGTAATTTTAATGGAGATTATAACATATATTAAAATTATACAAAGAAATATATAATAATGACTATTAAAATGGATAAAAAATGGTACATAAGGTATCTCTATCACACTTACTTTGCATTGGAGTATAATGAATTAAATAACACATGTTATTTCTTTCTAATATATATGCTGGTGATAGCATTTAAAACATTAGATGGTTTCTCATCTAGCGTGGTACATTCATGAAATAATTACCAGGAATAAAAAATAATACACAAAATCTCCAAACCAGTCCATTTCAATTACTGTAAACTTTTCATAAAAAATTGTATAAAAGTGATGAATGCTAATGATCAAATTTGGGTCTTGTTACATCATATATCCATGCTATATTTATTTTCCATTAACAATAATAATTTAAAACAAATAATAGCCAAAACCGGTTTGGCTCAGTGGCTAGAGAGCATCCGTCTGCGGACTGAAAGGTTCCAGATTTGATTCTGGTCAAGGGCATGTCCCTTGGTTGTGAGCACATCCCCAGTAGGGGGTGTGCAAGAGGCAACTGATCAATGTCTCTCTCTCATTGATGTTTCTAACTCTCTATCCCTCTCCCTTCCTCTCTGTAAAAAATCAATAAAACATATTTAAAAAAATAAAACAAATAATAGTTTTGACACAAAAAGTAAGTATTCCTGAACATAAATATTTGCTAAAGAGAGGCTAGTTATTTTTCCAAAAGTATCTACACTACTAAAAATGGAATATGCAAATTGGCCATACCTCTAAAATGCCCACAGCCAATCAGGAGTGAGTATACAAATTAACCCAACAAATATGGTGGGTTAACTTATATACACAGGAACAGAGCGAAGACTGAAGACTGAAGAGGCTTGGCTTCTCTGTTGCGGCTAGAGCAAAAGCCTGGGTACCAGGTGCTGGAGGAAAACCAATGCTGGGAGCCAGGGGAAGGAAGGCCTGTTGCAGAAATCTTCGTGCAAAGGGCCTCTAGTTGAGATATAATTGACATATAACATTGTGTAACTTTAAGATGTACCACATATTGATACACATATACGATGATCACCATAGTGTTAGCTAAGACCTTCATCATATCACATTATTACCATTTATTTTTGTGGTAAAAACATTTAATATGTACTCTCTTAATAACTTTCAAGTATATATTACAGCATTATTTAATCACAATGTTGTATGTTAGGTCTTCAGAACTTATAAATGGAAGTTTATATTCTTTCATCAATAACTCCCATTTCCCCACCACCACCTCCATTCTACTCTGTTTCCTTCATCCATTTTTGTTATCTGTTCATCCTTTGATTGACACATAGGTTGTTTCCATATCTTTGCTCTTGTTGCAGTAACCAGAGATAGCAGATACATGTTTGGTACCTTATTTTTATTTCTTTGGACATATACATATTTCTTTTAAGTCATATAATAGTTCTATTTTTAACTTTATGAAGAAGCACCGTATTATTTGCTACAGTTCTTGCACCAATGCACATTTCTGTGAACAATGCATAAGTGCTCTCTTTTATCCACATCCTTCCCAGCATTTGATATTTCTGGTCTTTTTGATGATATCCATTCTAACATTGTAATTTTGATTTACATTTTCCTAATGAGTATTGCTTTTGTGCAACTTTTCATGTGTATGTCTTCTTTGAAAAAAAAAAAAAGTATATTCATCTCCTCTGTCTCTTTTATTGATTTTTTTGCAATCAAGATTTAGGAGTTTTTTTATAAATGTTTTGAATATTAACCCTTTATCATGCATATTGTACAAATATTTTCTCTAATTCTGTAGGTTGCCTTTTATTACAGTGATTTTATTACAGTTATTTCTACTAACACAAATAAATTAGATACCTTAATATTCAAGAGAATTGAGGGAAAGAGAGGGCTAGCATTTATAATTATCTTGATTGTATTGTCTGGTGTCTACTGTCTTTTCATTTTACTATCAACTGAGATCTCAATGTGAATTTTTTAACTATTAATCTACTGGAGGACATTGCATTTGACTTTATATTACTTCAGAAACTAAGAAGAGTTGAAAGCCATGCATCCAAAAAGTCTAATGTTTTTTGTCTTGGTATTTAGATGAAGAACCTTTTTTAATTCTTGCTGATCATCATGAGATAAGAAAAATTAGCACCGATGGCTCCAATTACACCCTTTTAAAACAGGTATGACATTCCCATGATGATTTCATCATTATAGGTACTTCAGGTATGTCTCAGAGGCATAAAAAATATCTCACAATTTTAATTTATAAAATGTCATTCATAAATACATGCATATATGTATATGAGATTACTATAAATTTTATTTTATTTGAATTGCCCAGATGATGCTCTGAATTTGTCACATCACACCATTTCAAAGAAAGTAAAAGATGCAAGGTATCATTCATGTCAGATAGTAACTATTTCAAGAATAGCTAGAGCATAAGATTGTCTTTTAAGGTATTTTGTGCATTACCAAACTTGATCCCCACCCCAAACGCTTGGTATTTAAAAATAAATATTTATCGTAGAATTTAAGTTTCTGTTTATAAGTAGGAGATAAAACAGGATTAATGACTCCTGGCCTTTAAAATTTATAAAAAGCAAGGAAACAAAAGTGTGATTGTCACTTAGTTAAAAAGGTTGTAAGGCACACGTTTTCTGTCTTTACCCTTTTTATCTCCCAACCGATCCCAAGACCCAAGGGAATCTGTTTTGAGGTCTGAGTTCTATTTTCAAAGTATATTTACATATGTTATTTGATATGAAAAGATAAAATTTCCGTTTTATGGCAAGATAAAATGCTATAACTTGCTTTTGTCAATTTTTTTTCAATCCCAGTCTGAAGTGAAAATAGCATAAAAGTAAATGATTAAAACTAGAATGGCTACTATATAGACTAGAAAAATCACATATAGTTAGTTATAGCATACTTTTAATTGTCAAAAGAAAGAGATTCTTTGGAATTATTTAGCTTGTATCTGTTGTGCTATAAAGACTCATTACCCCAAACTGGATAATAATGGCATACATATGTGAAAGCACTATCTAAAACAAGTGTGCCAAAAATAAGGATATTTCTTATTCTTATAGTGTATTTATGCTGGCATTAGGCATAGGCAAAAAAATAAAAAAGCCATACATTTGGTAATTTTTCAGCAATACAAAAAAATACTTACTTAGAATTATTTTTTTCCCATTCAACTGATGGATTTCTTCATAACTGCTATTAAGAGTTTCACTTGTTTTGCTTAATGATTTAGTCTTATTTTAATGGTAATCTCTCATTAGCAACTATAATATTGACTCTTCATGACACAGTTGGATTTTCCAGCTTTCCTCTAAGTCACATTAAAAAAAAAGGGGGGAAAGAAATAAAGACGGTGTGCCTTTGCTACACATAGCTGAATGGCCTCCATCTAGCCTGTTTAGCAGCTGCCACTTTGACATACAGCCCACACTCTCCAAATCTACAGAATGCTAAAACTTACAATGTGCTTACCACAATATTCCTGCCTAATTCACAGGTATCTGTAAGGTTTAGACTCTTTCTCTTGAGTTTGGAAGAGCCTCCGACAATCCATTGGATCACATTGTCCCTCTCCCTAATTCTGAACCCAAAGGAGATTGAATAAAATATTTTTATTATGTTTAAGAAAAAACTAAATTGAAAATTACTTAAAACATAGGTCAGACAATTATCTCCTTTTTAAAAAAATGTTTGCATTAATTTATTTTTATTTATGTATTTGTTTTTGTTTTCTTTTGTTTTCTAAGAGAGTGAAGAAGGGGAAGGGAGAGAGAGAGAAATGTACATACCCCAACTTGGGTGTGTGCCCTGGCTGGGAATAGAACTAGCAACCTTTCAAAGCACAGGATGATGCTCAACCAACTTAGCCACACCAGCCAGGGCCAGAAACTATCTCTTTAATGAATATCCCTAAAAAAAGTTCAAGTAGATACACCTTTTGAAATGAAAAAGTTTTTGCTGGCTAAATGATCCTAATACAAAGAGGTAGATGCCATCACGACCAAACAGATAACTGGTCTGCCTCCACACCCCTCAGACCCGAACCACTCACCATGAAGAGGGGTGGCAGTGGACGGGACTGGGGACTGTTGAGTGGCAGCAATCACAGGGTGGGAGAGTTTCATGGAGCAGTCACAGGGTGGGGGAACCTCACAAAGCTATGGCAGAGTGGAAGGGGGAGTTTCAAGGAGCATTCAGCAGCGACCTTTGTGAAGTGGCAGCAAGTTCATGGAGCAGTTGCAAGGTGGGAGGAACCTTGAAAAGCAGTGGCAGGATTGAGAGGAGAGTTTTGTGGAGCAGTGGCATGGCGGGGGGCGGGGGGAGCTTCTCAGAGCAGTGGCAGGGCTGTGGGGGAGTTTTGTGGAGCAGCGGTAGGGCAGGAAGAGCCTAGTGGAGCAGTTGAGGGGATGCCAGCATTGCAGAACATCCTGGGGTGAGGAATTTCACGTAGTGTCCTAGGGCGGCAGAGGCCAGCAACAGAGGCCAGGCTAGGCTTAGGGACCCTAACTGCACACAATTTCATGGACACTGGGCCTCTAGTTTTCTATATTATTTAACTTAATTTTTAAAAAATGTGTTTTTCCTCAACTAATATTCATTTGAAAAATATAAAGTGTTCTATTTAACATGAGAATTAAAGACTTAAAGATTTTAAAAATAATATCCAAATTTATACCATACATTTGCAACACGCTTTCATGTACTTAGACTCATCCTTACAATAATAACCAGTCTAAGAAGGTAAGGAAGATACTATCAGGATGAAAGGTCAGGCTAGTTGGCTTATATCACACTGGAATCTCAGGAGAAGACAGATGGGAACAAGAAAAAAATCTGTAGTGGCAGGAACTGGAATTAAGGAGAAATGTCACTGGTATAGGGCAACCTCCTTGAGGGAAAGCCATGGTACTATGTAGCCTAATTTTAAGCTTATAGAAAAGGTACAGAATATTGAAAATTATCTTTCTCTTGGAATGTTCCAGTCATTAATTCCTTGTATAATCTCTGGAAAAGGGAGATTTTTTGACTATATTGTTTATTGTTTTCATGGTTTGTATGTGTATATGTGGTGGGGAGGGTTTTCTTCTTTTGCCTTTAAAGAGTTATTGTTTTAGTTAATTTATTTATTTTAAATTAAATTTATTGGTTAATGAAGTATATATTTTTCAAGTGTGCAATTGTATGATCAATCAACTGTATACTGCATTGTGTGTTCACCACTCAAAGTCAAATTCCCTTCCATCACCATATATTTGACCCCTTTTACTCCTCATCCACCCCTTCCCTCTCATGGCACCATACTATTATCTGTATCTATGAGTTTTGGTTTGATTTTCTTGTTTGTTCATTTGTTGCTTTAAGTTTTATATCCCACATATGAGTGAAATCATATTTTTTTTTACTTTTTCTGGCTGATTTATTTCATTTAACATGATATTCTCAAATTTCATCCATGTAATCGCAGGTGTACATGTGTTGTTTATTTAGCATGTCTTTGTTTTAGACTGTGCTATTTTAGGAAGTCCACTTTTTAGGATACCTATTTATAAGCTCAACTGAACCACAAATTTAACTAATATAGCAACATGAAAAACCCATAACGATTTCAATGATGCTCTTTGCTTCATTTCCAACCCTGTGGCTCAGGACATTTCTATTGATATCTCTTTTGTTGTTTTCTTATAGCTAATATGTTACCAAAGATTGTTCTTAATGGAGCAAAATTACTTTTCTGTATGCATGATTTAAGTCTATTTCATATAACCAAACCACTTTAATGCACACTTTCAGATAGCAGTTTTTTTGGTTTTTGTTTTTTTCCTGGTGGTATAATTTTAAACTATTGCCTACCACTAATACTTAAATGGAGATGAATTTCATATAGTTTTTTTTTATTTTAAAATATATTTTTATTGATTTTAGAAAGGAAGAGAAAGGGAGAGAGAGAAAAAAAAAACACATCAATGATGACGGAGTCCTTGATCTACTGCCTCCTACATGACCCTTACTGGGGATTGAGCCCAAAATATGGGCATGTGCCCTGACTGGGAATGGAACCCTGACCTCCTGGTTCATAGGTCAGTGTTTAACCATTGAGCCATGCCGGTTGGGCTCAGATAGTTTTCTTATGAAAATAAAAAGGGAGTGAGGAAGATGAGGATGCTCATCAGGACTCTTAACCTGTGCTTTTGGAAAGCATTTGTTAATGGTGATCATTGAGCAAGGAAATAGAGAGCCTCCAACTAAAGTTAAGTCTTACTTCTAGTTTTGACAGCCATCAGTTTGAATACATCATTTCTGTTAGGGACCATATTTTTACCATAACTTTGTTATAGCATTACAGAAATATTTAAGAGCTTCTAGGAAGTAGAAAACCATTTTCCATCTCAGAGATTGTCTACATATATAGACGTGGGTAGAAAACAAAAGTAATTATCTCACCATATTTAACTCAGTAAAAATAAATCTTTGCTTTGATTATTTGGGAATGTTTTGTGAAGGTCAGTGGTCGGCAAACTGTGGCTTGCGAGCCACATGTGGATCACAAGTAGTTGTTTGTCGCTCTGTTAACTAATGAGTTTGTCGACCACTGCAATAGGGGCTTAATCACAAGGGACAACAACAGCCTGCAATTATTGGAATCAAGAGTCTGTGGTTGGCAAACTCATTAGTCAACAAAATGGCAAACTGTGGCTCACAAGCTGCACGTGGCTTACGAGCCGCAGTTTGCTGACCACTGGTGTAGGTAATTAGGGAAAATGCTTTACCCAAACATCTTAAATTTTATATACTGTTATCAGTAACAATCTGAAGAAATAGTGTAGCATAAAATTATAACAACTGGTCAAAAAAATTTTAGCCTGTGTAGTTTAAAACATAGTTATAGCTGGCCAGCTATAACTTACATCCATATACTACATTTAGAAAATATACTTTGAATAATATGGATTGTAGAAAGGAACATAAATCAAGTAGCTTTCCCATATGTTATCCAATTCTAACAGTGCCTTTTATTCCAGTAAAATTGAATAGAGAAACAAAACACAATTTCTTAAATTAATCATCTTGAACCGAAGGGTATAAGTATTTAACTACAAAAATTAAAGAAGCAAATGGAATCTGATGGAACCAATTTTCACCTCTGAAGCCACTGGGATCACTCTAGTTTTAGACATTATTTTTACCATACCTTGCATATGATTCTACAGAGAGATCATTGCACTGCTTCTGTGTGGATGACTTATAAAGTAGTAGAACAATGGCAAGTTTGGCTAGATATATATGTCGGAATTCAGAGGTTCAATTTCTTTGTATTTACAGCTTTAATTTTTATCATAGTGGGTTTGCCAGATTTGGAATTGGATATTTATTATATAAATTGATTATTGTAAAGAAAGGAGAATAATTTTGCATGACAGGGGATAGTAGGTAAATTTTTGCTAAAGTTAGAGACAAATTTCTCTCAACCCTTTCTCTATAAAGCTCTAATTTATCCTTCGCTACCTGAATTGCAAGCCTGTCACAGAACCTTAACACATTTACCTTATTTATCTGGTGAAAAGATCATTTGAATATAACAAATATTATAGACTACTATTGTAATGGTTATTTGCTTGTTTGTTAACTCTCACCTGAGGATATTTTTTCCCATTGACTGTTATAAAGAGTAGGAGACGGGGAGAAAGAAGGCGATCAGGAGGGAGGGAGGGAAGGAGAGAGAGAGAAACATCATTGTGAGAGAGACACATTGATTTGTTTCCTCCTGTATGCACCCCAATCAGGGCCTGTGATAAAACCTATCACCTGGGTACATGGCCTTGACCAGGAACTGAACCTGTGAAACTCAGAGTGTTGACACTCTATCCACTGAGTGTCACCAGTGAGAACTGTAATGAATATTTTAAGCCCTCTGCAGGACTTGGAATATATTCAATGTATATTTTATAACATTCATTGATTCTGCAGAGGCAGATGTATACACTTAAGTACATTTAGTTAAGAAGTCCTCCAGTTTTTAGCTTATGGATAAATTTTTAGTGAGTGTTTTGAATCTATGACTAGAATATTAGTTTAGTTTTTTTTAGCACTTATATCATTGTGCACATCAATAAGAAGTGCACTTGCATATATTTATCTAGGCATAGTGAGAAATTTACACTGAATCATGTTTATTTCCTTGCATCTCCTATTTACGAGCAATGACATACAATTCTGTGGGGTTAGGCTATTTCCATTTACCTTTATAATCTGGAGCTGAAGAAAAATATTTTGCTCATATTAAGCCAAATAAAAGCATCTGACTTGAACCTATGATCTTAATACTGTCACTACTAGAATACAGCCCTGCTGAGAGAATAAAAAAATCAGTATTTGACAAAACCTTTTCTAAATTGCTTTTATACACAGGATATCCTTAGTCTTGGAGATGGTCAGAAAGAACTAAAATCTGAACGGTAATAATTTAGCCTTCGCCTGTTTCTCAAAATCATTATATAAACCTAATACAGTGTCTTTCTTATTATCAAATTGCAAATTTTCAGAATACATAATGAAACAATTCACATGTGGTAAATATCTTCCTTCCTTCTCCAAACCAAACCAAGGCAAACAAAATAACTTATCTTCCTGATATGCTAATCCTTAACTATAAAATTAAACCTTCTAATAAATGATTCTTAAAATAATTTAATGCTAAACTACAACTTTAGGGTGAATATTGATATAAGCAACTTACATCAGCTATAAAGATATAGTAAAGATCTCTCAGGGCCTTGCCAAGTGTCTGCCGTATCAAATTATTGTTTTGATCCATAAGAATTTATATATTAATAAACTATTCAAGAATTAAAATGAGTTAGCACAATTGAATTCTGATCTAAGCTTTATTGGTTCACTGAGGTAGTAAATCTATAAGCCCTAGCAATAGACATGAATTAAGCAAATCTCTAAGCAATCATTTGAACATTCTAACATCTCAGAAGACTCCCAGATGCTGGTGCACAGTGCTCAACAACATCAGTCAAACAGCAGAACTACTATATGAAAGATCTGAGGCACGTTCCCTGCTAAATACTGCATAACCAGCAGTCCAAAGTGAGGCTTTTCCTCACCATGCAGAACAAAAGATAGTGACTTTCCACTTTCTCTTTGGTCAAAAACTCTGCTAAGGTTATGACTTGAAATTCTAAAATGGCATTGTGTTGCCAAAGGAACCACTGGAAGCATAAAAGGGGGAAGGGGTGAAAAGTGTATTTATCCAGAGACAAAAGATTTCCTAAATAATAAAATTTTTAAATTGTATATCTGACTTTAATCAGATGGCTATCCCGGGATCATCATAAATCATCAGGGATCTTTAGTTTTTCCCATTTAGATTTGTGATCTTTTCTAGTTACTATACAGAATAGATAATAATAATGTCACCAAATGTATCTATACTAATAAAGAGCTAATATGCTAATGGTCAGGACGCCATAATGGGTAATGACCATGTCATTAGCATATTAGCTGGGGTATTGCTCCTGAGATGGGGCAGAAGCAGGGAGGCATTTGGAGGAGTCAGGACTATCCCATGCCCAGAGGGAAGGGGTGAGAGCTCATAGTGACCCCCTCAGCAGTCCTTTGCCACCCTTATCTTGCACTCTGAGTGCCTGGCAGCCCACCTGCCAAGAGAAGGAGCACATTACAACAGGCAGGAGCCTTCTATGCTCTCCTCTGGCACCATGGCAGGGCAGAGCCACTGTGTTGCTCCAGAGACAGGGTGGAAGTGGGGAGGTGACCAGAGAAGGTGGGACCAGCCCAAGGTGACTCTATGGAACTGAGGATGGGGAGTGAAGCAGCCAGAGAAGGCCAGAGGGTTTGGGGACTGGGCCAGGAATGCTGGAGCTTTGTGTGGACAGGTTCAGGTGTCAAGGCAGGACTGCAGGTGGATAGGTGGCACCACACAAATTCTCACACTGGGTTCCTAGTATTTAACATTAACCTACAATGAAAGTCTTTCACTTTATCTTTCCAAAAGCAAGTTGTTGCCCCCATCCCCTACTTTACTGGCTATTTGCTTACACCATTATCTATAAAAATTCTAAAATTGTTGTGGCCTGCTTGTAAAATATTTTCAAATAACTTATGCAACCTCTTAAGTGTAGAATGCAGGGAAAATGTAAACATATGATGCTTTTAAAAAGATCTGATCACAAATGTCACTAATTGTAATAGTTATAAGTATTTAAAAGGCGATAGAGACTCTTACAAACTCCTAAAACATCTAAAAATAATTTCTACTTAACTTTTTCTTCTTGTTTTAGGGATTAAACAATGTTATTGCTATAGACTTTGATTACAGAGAAGAATTCATCTACTGGATTGATTCCAGCCGACCCAATGGCAGCCGCATAAATAGAATGTGTTTAAATGGAAGTGATATTAAGGTACCTACATTATAACAATGGGATTATTGGATATTTTACTAGCATGGTTGAATTAAATAGAAAATGTTATTTTAAGGCAATAGTACAACTCAAAGAACATATTAGATTGGTTTGCATTTCACATTTTATAATGTAAATTAATATATAGTTTAAATGTGAAAATGATCCTTTTATTCTTACATTACATTATAATGCTATTACTTGAAATAAGGTAAAAATCAAATTAAGTAAATAAAATTTAGATTCTTATTCACAACTCTAGAAAATGTGTTGGTTGAATGTTTTCAGCTTGAATGATTAGTGCCTTAGATTCAATCATATTAATTTATATAAAAGAAAAAGTTGAGAGACTATTTGTAATTGAAAAATATTAATTATTAAATTATAGATTAAAATTATAGCACTCTTAAAATTAACCTACTATAGATGGAAATAATTGAATGCATTTGTATAAAATCATTAATGTTCTGATTAGACAACATCATAATTAAATACCTGTCACCTTCTAGATATGAAATATTTGGTATCATTTCTGTGTTATCTCAGGTTTTAAAATAAAATTATTTAAATACTTTAGATTATGTCATAACATAGCATTAAAAAATGCATCTTTCTTCCTTTGGGTTTTTCATTTTAATGATCATACATGACAATTTTCCAATTTGAAATTTGGGAGAAAGAAGAAAAGATGTTGTACAATTCAGTATTGTAGGTTAATATTAAATGCTGAAAATGTTCATGTTGTCACTTTATATCTTTACTATCTGTGGTTATTTGGAAAGGATAACTATAAAAATTCAATGTTTTTTTTTGTCTCTAACTATGTTACTATTGGTTTCTCTATGCAGCCCATGTTTCAATTGCTTCTTTTATTCAGTCCTCAAAGCACAAAAAACTCAGAAACAGTGCTCATATATTTTAAGAATTTTGTATTATTTATATGTGTCATATTTGTATATAAAAAGCTTTATGTTCTTATTATATTTGATATTGATATGGGTTAGAATTGAGCACAGTAGTTGTATGAGTATAATTTCCTTTCGGTTATGTTGGGTTCTCCCTTGTATTTCCATTCCTGTAGTAGAGCATTTACATAGGGCAACAGCAGTTGGGGCAATGGTAACTGCTATTGATAACCTGTTAAAGGTAAATTTCAATAATTTTGTGTGTGTATGTCTTTATGTCAATTTTTTTGCCTCAAATTTTAAGAGTACCAATTAACTAAAATGAAAATGTGATCAATAATTATGCGGCTATTCAAAAGCTGTTTTTAAATTTGAGCATTTCTTTCTTAAAACCACATGTAATTTCTGGGGGCCTGATTACATATTATGTAATTTCTCACAAACGAGTAAGTAATTTTATTTCTAATGTTTAAATAGAATTCTGTTATCTCTGTAAAAATCAAGAAGAAATGTCCAGTTCTTATTCTAGGCATTTACACTGTTAACTGTTTAAATTCTTATTTTGTTAGGTAGTGCATAACACAGCTGTCCCCAATGCGCTTGCTGTTGATTGGATTGGAAAAAATCTCTATTGGTCTGACACAGAGAAAAGGATCATTGAAGTATCCAAAGTCAATGGCTTATACCCTACTATACTCGTTAGCAAAAAGCTGAAGTTTCCCAGGGACCTGTCTTTATATCCACAAGCTGGGTTTGTAACAAACATTAAAATTTTCAATTGAGAAGTAAGACTGTGGATTACATTTAATATGAAAAATCCTGACCTGTGTGTTTTAAAATGGAAACCAATGTAAAGTGTGAATGTGTAGAAATCTTTACTGAGGACTCAAAACGGGTGCAATGAAAAATTAAAGTTATGGTATTTTACAGCAAGTATATTTTAAAGTTCTAAACAAAAATCTTTCTAACTAATCAATAAATGTATTATGGAAATGCAGAAAACTTACAGATTTATTTGATTTTAATGCCTTTAAATCTTGGAGGACAGAAAATGAAGAGCAAATTTTTGGATCACATTTTTTTATCTATGTGGTAGTCACAAATGTGGCTGATAACATTTCTGTATCATTTTAGAGCAGGAGACATAAGTAGTGTCCATGAATAATAAACAACAAGGTGCATTTTATATACATTCAACAGAAATAGCATGGTGAGAATATCAGGAAAGATTCATATTGGAGCTGTGTCTCATTTGCATGTCACTGTGAGAATGGAGAAGAGTTCATCCAAAAGGTCAAGGACAGTAGGCTGGAGATTGCAGATAAGAGATGAACACCCATTAAAGTGTCAAAGCTGTTTGGTGTATGTTTGCTGAAGTTCCATAGATTATGACCATTTACTTTCAATTATGTTGTTTTGGTAAGCAAAGAAAGCATATCTTTCCATTGTTCTTTGCACGATAATTTAGAGTAATTATGTACTCCAAAATGATCTCTGTGGAAGTTCAACCTACTCACCACACTCTCTAAAGTAAGGATTTTAGAGAAGAATTTGATATTTTAAAACAGTACACTATAGTGCTCTTAATTTTTTGCCACCTAAATTAATTTCAAATATGTATCACCACGTCATTGCTTTTATCATATCATATGCAACAATTAAGTTTTGCTTCTTGCTAATATATCAACTCTGTGTTTTTGGTTCTTATATTTGCAATTGGCAGAGTAGTCATGTCATAGTATATTTTACAGCTTAATTTTAAACATTATTTTGCGTAAAAGCAGTACCTAATAGAGAACCCTTCTACTATAACTATTGTTCTATTTCCAAAGTAATGTGCGAGTGTTAACTTTTCACTATATAATTATGTAATCATTTTGTTACCTTTTAAAATATTTTCTTTACCGTGGCAATATACATTTCAAGAGTGTAAACTCTATTTTACCTGAGAGTCATATGAGACTATTTCTAAATGAATTTCAATATATTATGTCCAAATGTACTAAGTTTGATTACCATCATCATTCACTTATAAGAATGTAAATAATTAATTCCTTTTGTATTTTCTGAGAAGGTAATTATTTTACTGTGTTCAAACCACTCTCCCTTTCTTCAAAGTTAAGATAGCTGGCCTAGCATCTCATTTTATACTATTCAAGATGCTTCATTTTCTAAATGAAAAAACATTACCTATGGGTATCAGTAGTCTTATAGAATTTCCTAGTTATAAATCAAAAACTGAATCCAGTTTTGTTTTATTTTGCCTAGATCCCAATTATTACTTCATATAATGAAAACAGTCATAAGTTATCATCAACATAAACCCAACACAAAAGTGTCATTTTAAAAAGTGAAGTATTAAATTATTGTAGAGATTATGAGAAACTCTCTTGATTTCCTTTTTTGATAATATTTGGGTTCTGATATGGATATGCCATATTAGAACCAAAGAAACAGATAGCAATTTGAAGTTTTTATGCAATATTGAAAGCCACTTACTCTAATAGATAAAAGGTAATGACACCTTTTCGTTCATGCTGCTTTCCTAGCTCCCCAGAGAGAGACAGTAGAGCAACCTGGATTTTAGCTTTTATGAGGTGAGCTGCAGGCTGAAAAGCCATAAATGTCTCTAATATTGTGCAATCCTGCTTCCAAAACGGCAGCTGAAATAATAAGATTATTTCATAAAAAGTGCAATTGCATCTTTCTTCATCGGATTACCATTGTTATTTGCATACGTTTTGAAGATGCCAACAGTACTGACCTCTGTTTCCTTGAGAAGTAAGATTTCTGTCCTGATATTCAGTGAGGAATTGTGCAAAACTTTGTTTAGGGAGGATAAGGATTATGTTACTAGTATAATGAAGCATTAAACAAATAGGAAACATTTGTGGTCATTTTTATATTTGGATAATAGCATGTAAATAGTCATAAATCAATTTAAATATGCTGATTACTAAGAGTAGAAAAGAGCTACAAGTAGACAGATCATCTTCTTGGTTATTATATTTAAATTCATCTGAATTACTTGGGAATCAACACTGTAAATTATCATAAATCTGGGGTAATAAAAATCATTTAGATTCAATATTTATATAAGTCATTAGTGCAATATTTATATTTACACTAATTTATATTTTTATTTTTAAAAATATTTACATTTTTAAAGTGTAATAGAAAACATAATTAATTTAAAAATTTTATCTTTTGTATTATGAAGATGTCAATTCATGTTATTATAACGAAAGACCCTCATGATAGACATTAAAGTGAATGTGTGGTAGTCCTGGTTAGCAGAAAATAAATTTTCTACTCATTTTTACAACACTTATTTTTTTAGCATTTAGTGTATATATAGCACTATAGTAGGAACATAAAGATAAAAGGCACTCATATTCAATTATTTTACTGTCCAGTGGGTATACAGGTGAGTAAATAATTAGAATGCATTCCAATAATTATAAGATAGAGAAAACAAAACATGAGATCAGAGAAAGCTTCATATATAAAACGAGTAGAGTAAGAATTAGATAATGAGATGCACTCCAGAGCAGGAGGCATTTAAAGCAAAAAGACTAGCTCTCTGGGAAAGCAGACACAGAATATGGCACAGTGGGAAGAACTCATATGTTTGAAATGAAATAATTATTAATAACTGTGGAAATTTTATACCAGTTCACTTTACAGAGTAAGGAAGAGCTAGGAATGTATCAAAAAAACAACAAAACAAACAAAATAAACAAGCTTTTCTGGCTTGGACAAACAGCTAAGTAGAAAAATAATTTCTCCAGATGGGTTTGTAGAACTATTGAGATTGCCAGTTATGATACTATAATAATTAGGATGAAGATTGCTACCACTTCTATAGAATTTTATAAATTAGAAGGTTATTTATCTATTTTATATTTTATAAATTTTATAAATTTTCTCTATTATATGACATTAGAATTTCCAGTTTTCAAGCTTTGCTTATATATTTTCTCTATTATATGACACTAGAGTTTCCAGTAACAAAATAATATTGGAACATGAGCATGATTTTTAAAGAGCCATCCAAACAAGAGACTAAGGAAAAAAAGAAAAAATATATATATATATATCACTATACTTTTTTCCTTTTTCCATTTTAACAATTAGCCTTTTTACAAAACTTAAAATATAGATAATAAGAGTTTTTTTTGGAAATAAAGAAAACTGCCCAAATCATGATATTATTAAAATATTATAATCATGCTTTATGTTTAAAGTATATTATTTATTTATTTTTATTTCCTAATACTCTTTCTTTCTAGAATGCCCTTTTTCTTTTTCTCCAGTTGGAATAACCTTCCATTTTTCCAGTAAAAGCAGATAAAATCACTATTTTTGTGAAACATCCCCCAACTGTGCTTAAGTAGACACCATATATTGAACACATTACATTATATAACTGTTTTATTTATTTATTATTTTTTTAATATATTTTATTGATTTTTTACAAAGAGGAAGGGAGAGGGATAGAAAGTCAGAAACATCGATGAGAGGGAGAGACATCGATCAGCCGCCTCCTGCACGCCCCACAGTGGAGATGTGCCCGCAAGCAAGGTACATGCCCCCAATCGGAATCGAACCTGGGACCCTTCAGTCCGCAGGCCGACGCTCTATCCACTGAGCCAAACCGGTTTAGGCTATAACTGTTTTATTTTTAACTACTTATTTATTTTTATTGTGGTATAATTAGCATATGCCATATTAGTTTCAGGTGTACATATGACTATTTTTATTGTATATATTTATGTATATAGAAAGTGAGTTCCATTAGTATAAGCTTGTAAGTCAGAGGGTCAATTAGCCTTTATATACTACTAGAGGCCCAGTGTACAAAATTTGTGCATGGGGGTAGCCATGGTTTAATTTTAGTTTACACCTAACACAGGGGTTGCTAAACTCATTGTTGAAGGAAATAATAGTCAACTGGACATATACAGCACAAAGGGTTATAGATACCAGCAGTTTATATATACAAACCAATATATTGGTATATAAAAAAACCTGCATTTTGCATAAAAAAAAGGTATCATAAGAAAACTTTTGTTGTGAGGAAAGGAAAAGCATACTAGGAATAAAAATAGTTTCATGTTTCTATGGGGAACACAGAAATATTTTATTAAATTAAACAGTCACATGAAGAACTCCACATTTTTCCCACCAAGTTTCAAACCCCTATTTTCATATTTAGG
The DNA here is from genome assembly GCA_004026805.1 of Lasiurus borealis. NCBI lineage: Eukaryota > Metazoa > Chordata > Mammalia > Chiroptera > Vespertilionidae > Lasiurus > Lasiurus borealis. The sequence continues at coordinate 22,172 of PVJN01013257.1, read as the reverse complement.
CAAAAACACAAAGGAATGAGGATTATGCCTTTATTTTATAATTCAAAATGAGTAAAATATATAGCTGGAAGAAACTTCTCTGAATTTATTCCCCAAATCAGAAATAAGTAAACATTGAGAGAATATTTCTAATTTATTTTAAAGAAATATAAAGTATTGCATTAAACTACAAAAAACATCCTCAGGAATCTCAGAAGCCTGTTGTTATGGTTACAAGTAAATGTTCTTTTGTATATTTACACTTGGTAATAACTTACGGAATAGATATTATTTGAGGATCAGATTTTTCAGATGTAATCTTAGGTAAATATTACATAATATTTGGTTGAAATTTAGAACTCCCTTTTTGATATTTTCACTGAAGTTTTAATTTTCAGCTTTAATTATTTACAACAAATATTGTCCTTAGGTAATTTTTAAGAGGTTGCATTTCCAATGTTAAAATTACCAGTATGTCTAGTACAGAGAAACTTGAAACAAACATATATTAATGAGGGGTTAACTATAGAAAAGAAAGTGAAATTTAACTATCAGAAGTTAGCTACCCATAAGAAGAGAGACACAAGAAATCCCATGGTTATTTAGGCCCATTCATACCTGAGTATAGTTCAACTAATACTTTTCTTGAGTGGATAGGAATGTTTTCATAATAGTCTTTTGTTTGATGAGAAAGTAAACTACTAATGTAATAATACACAAAAAATTCAGCCAAATTATGTAATAACATACATACAATCCAGATCTAGCAAGTAACCATTTATCTATAGTAATAAAAGGGTAATATGCTAATTGCTCATGATGCCCTATAGTAACAACTGAAGAGCAGGCTGTATGGGACAACAAGGTCGGCAGAGGGGTTAGCGAGGAACAAACAAACGACTGACCAGCAGGCTGTGTGGGGTGACCAGGCTGGCAGGGGAAGCAATGAGGGCTGACCAGGCCAGCAGAGGGGGGGCAGGGAGGGGTGAACAGGCCAGCAGGAGGAGGATGTAAGGGGCAACCAGGCTAGCAGGGAGCAGTTGGGGTGACCAGGCCAGCAGGGGGCACTAAGGACAACCAGGCTGGTGGGGGGAACGGTTGGGGGCAGGTAGGCCTGTAGGAGAGGCCATTAGGGGCAATTAGGCTGGTAGGCAGAGGTGGTTAGGGGTGATCAGGATGACAGGGGTGCAGTGAGGGGTAAGCAGTCAGGCCGGCAGGTAAGCAGTTCGGAGCTAGCAGTCCCAGATTGTGAGAGGGATGTCTGACTGCTAGTTTTGGCCTGATCCCTGAGATGGCGCTGAATTCAGCAGTTGGACATACCCTGAGGGGTCCCGGATTGGAGAGGTTTCAGGCTGGGCTGAGGAGATCCCCCTACCCCCGTGCACAAATTTTGTACACTGGGCCTCTAGTAGTATATAAAGGCTAATTGACCCTCTGACTTACAAGCTGACCTGCCAGTAAGTATGATGCTCACTAACCACCAGGGGCAGGCACTCAACACAGGAGCTGCTGAGTGACAACAACTTTGCAGAGTGCCCTCTCTCACTCTGGGGCCCCTCAGGGGATATCAGACTGTTGGTTTTGGCCCAATCCTAGCAGACCAGGCTGAGGGACCCCACCTGCTAGAAGGACCCTGGTCATTCTGCTGATGCCCTTCAAGCTGCGGTGCTGCCCCAAGTGCAGCTAGCCAGGGAAGGACCTAGGAGGTTGGCTCCAAGGTTTGTCCAGCCCATCTTCTCCAGTCGTACCCTGCTGGCCACCTTATAATTAATTTCCTTTTCATGTGCAGGAATCCATATATAGGGCTTTTAGTTATTTGTATATTGTTAAACCAGAAATGCATTACTGCATATGGTGTATATATAATGGAAATAAAATAATAATAGCTAATATTTGCTGAACACTTAGTCCATGCTTACCAGTATTTTGAGTTCCTTATATTCTCTCATTCAATCCATACAGTGTACTGTGAGGAGAAATAGTTATTAAACATATGAGTAAGTCCAGGCTAAGGGAGGCTAATTTAAGTGCCCAGGTTCACATAACTAGTAATGGGTAAATCTGGAATTATAACCCAAGTAATTTGTTTCTAAAGCTTATTTTCTTAAGACTCTAAATAGTGCTCTTAGAAAAGAAAGAAAAAAAAACATAGTTTATAAATCTAGCAACCTGAGTTCTGTTCAAACTGAATCACTATCATAATTGACCATGACAAAACAAATATTCTTTTATGTTCTCAATTTAGAAGTAAAATGACTGCTTTAAGCCAAGTGATATTCAAGACCTGTTGCAGCATTATAATTTTAATTAAGTTATACTTTGTTCTAAAATATGAAATATATAAATATCATCGTTATTAAAGAATTCATAAGATAGTTGTGAAGATAAAATTTATGTTAAGAAACTATTAGTGAACACAGATTTCTTTTGTGCCTTTTCTAGCTAAACTATCATCCATTCTCTCTTTTGTGCCTTCATAGTAAAATAGTTTTATCATAATTTTCTGTAATTTTTTCATTTGATTTACTTCCACTTCTATTGTATTCACTGAGAGATATTTGAGGCAAAGATGATATCTGTTTACCTCTGTTTTCTCATTACTAAGCAATATCTGGTATTTAATATAGCATCATTGAATTATTGTTTCAAATGATGGTTCTCAATCTACTTAAGAGTGGCTTTGGGGCTTATCAAAGATGTTCCACAAAATCACTTATTGGCTTAGTTTTTTTGATAATGAGGCCTGAGCACCCATATCAACACTGTTTTGTGGTTTCTTTGTGCCTGATACATGTGTTGTTCAATTACACCCATGATAATGAAATTCCCTAGACCAAAAAGGCCTACAATACCGGTTCTGGAAGTGCTATTTCTGTAAGGTGTTCTAAAATAATAAATGCTGTCACCCCAAACTATGTGATTATAAAAAGGGATATCACAATTGCCTCTTAGAAAAAGCACAGTTTTATAGCATATAAAAGGCTTTGAATGCCTTACAATAAAAACAATAATGCTTACGTTGTTTAAGGAAGCATTTCTCAATTATATTTAATCTTGTAACTTACCTTGAAATCATGAACTGACATGATTCAGAAAAGAGTTTGTGGAAAACAGGGGATAGTATGGATTATGTCTGAAACAACTATATAATGCAACAGGCAAGAGCAAGGTAAATGATAACATAAAAGCACATAAGTGTAAATGTGGAACTTTAAATGCCTCAACTAGAGCTAATTTCACACATTTTAATATTGGAAAAAAATGAAGTATACTGCACCAAATAATGGTGAGCTTAGATGCCAAAGGGGATTTCAGGCCTACAATATTTACTGATCTTTCTGAGAGTGGAGTAACCAGATGTTGGACTCCATGAAAACACTCTTTCTCCTCTCAAAACTGTGATTCAAAATTAATATGGAACTGCCTTTTGACCCAGTGATCCCCCTTCTAGGGATATATTCTAAGAAAACTGAAATGCAATCAGAAAGAATGTGTGTACCCCTAAGTTCATAGCAGCATAACTTATAATAGGTAAAATCTGGAAACAGCCCAAGTACTCATCAGTAGATGAGTGGATAAAAAGGCTGTGGTACATTTATAACATGGAATGCTATGCAATAGTATAAAAGAGGAATCTCTTACCCTTTGAAACAGCATGGAGGGATGTGGAGAGTATGCTAAGTGAGATAAGTCAGCCAGAGAAAGACAAGTATCACATGATCTCACTCATGTGGAATCTAAGTAACAAAGTAAACTAATGAACAGAGTGGATTAGAAATATGAGAGCATAGAATAGAGTGTGGAATCTTGAAGGGAAGGAGGAACATGGTGGGTGAGTGAGAAGTAATCAACCAAGAACCTGATATGCATGTATGCATGACCCATGGCCACAGACAATGGGGCAAATAGAACCTGGGGTGGGGAGTGGGGTGGGCTGGAAAGAGTCGATGGGGGAAAAAAGAGAACATATGCAATATTTTCAACAATAAAGAATTATTTTTAAAAAATGATAAGTAGGCAATTGAAAAATTTCAAAACACAAATGAAAATTTAGAATTAATATTATATAGAGATCAAACAATTTGAAATTTATAGTTGATTTAATGACTTAAAAACAATTATTATTCATATCCAAAATTTTGAATTTCTTTTGTTGTTATCTTTTAATGGAGAAAACTCCTTTCACATTTTGGGATAGTTTAATTGCAAGTGCAGGCAGGCAAATGTAGAATAAACAGGTAAATAGAAATATGAAGACTATCTCTAGTTAAAACAATTTGGATATGTTTATTTTAATGTATGTTCATTTTTAAATACTGCTTTTAAGTTTTATTTGCTTATATTTAGTTCTTAAAAACATAAAATGACAATAAATTTAGTCATAGCTAATATGTGTTAGAGAAGCTGGCATAATCATATCATATTTTTTATGAAAACAAAATTGTTATGTTAATGTTCCCAAGATTGAGGGGTCAGAAACGCAAAGAGGAACGTTCTAGTTAATTTCAGTGAGTTGAACAATATTTTGATTTCTATTTCTTTTTTATTGCTACTTTTGTTTTATATATCCATCATCATCTCTAGTATTGACAGCAAGTGAGTCCTCCATAAATTTACTGGAAAGAAAAATAGATTGTGAGTTTTACTTGATGTATTTCATTATATTGTTTGGCTTTTCTAAATAAAGATATACTAAAAATAATTCAGGATTAAAAAAAAATAGGACCCATTAGTTTCTGAAGAGCTTCACATGGATTATTACTTGATAATTTGAAATTTTCAAAATATGTACAAAGTAACATAGATCTACACAAATCTTAAGTAGGAATTCCTGCATTGACAGGTATTTCCAGATTCAGGTCTGATTTCAACTTTTGGCTCTGAGAGCTCTTTTTAGATTTCTGCTCACACAATTCTACATTTTGTTTAGATATTAATCAAAAACGTATTTTGTATTTTTGTCATGCTTAATTATGATTCAATGTAATTTTGACTAGCAAAGGAACATTTTTATTATCTTTATAATCCACTATCACTTGCTTTTATGTACATACTTCTGAAATAACTAATATAAAATACACATTTTTACAATAATTATTTGTTATTCCTGTATTGATAAATGTGTGTTTTGTTGTTTTTTCTGAAAACCTTTATTCTTTTTTCTAGTGTATGGTTAAAATATCTGAGCACAATTATCAATGTCAGAAGAGATGATGAATATTTTAAGTTTAAGTTGAATATCCCAGTTTTAATCATAGACAGTTATTTCATACCATATTATATCAATTACACAAAATAAAGATGATATCTGGGAAAAACAATTTTGTTACTAGATTTTAATTTTAGAGTTAGAGTGTGAAAAGTCTATTAAACATCCTATATCTAACTCCAATCTATAACAATAAATTTGTAATATGCTAATTAGACCAGACTTCCTTCTGAATGTCCTTCCCAACAACCATCTTGAGGAAGCTAGGACTGCCAGGAAGCCCAGGTTCCAGGTGTCAGAAGGAAGCCAGTGCCAGCAGTTGGGAGAAGGAATCCTACTCTTCCATAAATTTCATGCATTGAACCTCTAGTATTGAATAATAGAGATAAGGAAATATTCCAAAAGATTAAATGCTTGTTCTACTATAATAAAAATAAATTATTTAATTAAGTAGAAAGAAATTTCTAAGTAATCTTTGTACATATGCATATATATAATATGTATACATTATTTGTATATTATGGGGTACAATATTTATGTTTAGCTCAATTAGTTTTAGTACCAATATTACTTTCTTAATTTTATTATTTATTGTCCATGGGTATATATATTCTATACCAGAATTTTCAACAACATAATTTAAATCAGTGCTGTTTAATAGAATTTTCTGTGATGATGTAACTGCTCTAGATCTATGCTATTGAAAACTTCTATAAGCATGCATAAAAATCATTTTGACACTCTCTATAGTTGCCAAGCCCCAGAAATGTGGTGGTGTGACTGAGGTACAATGCAGTCCATTAATCATACATGTCTTTGATTAATTTAAATTGGAAGATTCACAACTAGCTAGTGGCTAACACATTTAACAATTGCAGAGTTAAGCAAATATAATGCACTCCTCTATAGTTCATTTAGAATTTTTCATAAATGATACACCAAAAGAAAATCATATATCGGGAAAATTTTATTCTCTAACATTATAGATGGATTTTGAAGGTTTACATGTGTTAACATTATATATTATATATGAGTTTGTATATGAAAGAAATCATGTTTAAAATTATATGGACATTTAAAAGTATTTAAAAAAAAGTCATTAGAAAGCTTCACTTGATATGTGCTTCTTAAAAGCTACAATTCAGAGAAATACCAAAAATTAATTTGGGAATAGTGAAGCAAAGAACTGAAATATGGTGTGAGGTTTTACTCCTTAAGTATCTGTAAACTAAATGGCTACTGATTTTCTCCCCTAGGTATTTGTATTGGATTGACTGTTGTGAGTATCCACATATTGGCCGTGTTGGAATGGATGGAACCAATCAGAGTGTTGTCATAGACACCAAGATTTCTAGACCTATGGCACTAACTATAGATTATGTCAACCAGAGACTCTATTGGGCTGATGAAAATCACATTGAATTCAGCAACATGGATGGATCTCATAGACATAAAGGTTGGTGCAACACAAATGAATCAGTATTTTGCCACTTCATAAAATATTTTAGAAAAAAAAGGTGTATATATATATATATATATATATATATATACACACATATACATATATATACATATATACATATATATATATAATCATTACATATACTTTAATCAAATTCATTTCACAATTTAGTGTTAATTACTATACTTATAATAATATTGGTAAATAAGACATTAAATATATTTATTGAAAACTATAAGCATGCATAAAAATCATTTTGACACTCTAGGTTTTCTCTAATTGTACTTTTCTAAATAATTGTTATATATAAATGGACAATGTATTTATAAGTTATCATAAACATGTATTCTAATTGAAATGAAATGAATATTTTCTTGTAAACATAAGGCTTTTATTACAATCTAAGAAGGTTGAGTTTTCTTAAAACTCTAAGTAAAAGTACAGTTCTTTAAAGAAACTGAAGCAATCTTATTTAAAAATTATCAATTGTATTAACACATAATTAAATTGATTATATACTCAACAATGCCAATAAAACTTAATGTGGAAAAAGTTTTCAAATTGGAATAATATGAGTGAATATAACTTGGCATATACTTTTTTATATACTTTGTAATGAAGAGTAGATTAAAAGCTCTAAGTATAAAACAATTGAAGGAAGTGATTAGGTATGAGGGATCTAACACTAGAATTAGAGATCAGAGAGAAGTCAAAGAAAACATAGCTGAGGATGGGAGAACTAAGAAGGGCAGTGGAGAATGATGGAATAAAGAAGAATGGGGTAGAGGTGAACATGAAATGGATATGACAGAAACCACAGACAATTCAAATGAACACTCAAAATATGTAGGGGGCTTTTTAAGGATTAGGTATATATATATTTTTTTTCATATAAAAAATATTTATTGATCTTTAATGACCTGTTGTCACCTTTTCATCTTCAAATATCTCCTGAAGTACAACTTTCACAGGGAGGCCCCCCAACAAAGCCTACACATTGGTGTGCTTTGGCTTATCAGATTGTTTTCTTCTCTGCAATAACCTTAGAACAAAAGTCCTGGAGCAAGAAAGAGGAGGGATTGTGAGGAAGAAAGGTGATGCCTGGAAATGTATGGTGTCCTGAGAAGGATGGGGACACTAAATAAATAATTAAAATTAATTAATTAACTAATTAATAAAGTCACACCATTTCATAATTTTTCCCAAGTTCTTTTCAGCTAATATTTCAACAATTATATCCTTCCAACTAAAAGTGCTGACAGCTTTTAAAGGTTCTTTTTAAGGGTAAGAAGCTTGAAGTATGACAAGTATAGTTGAATGAGGCACACTTTTAGGTGCTGGTATTCCAATTATAGATAAAAAAAAAACTCATCAGGATGCAATTTGAGTGAAGAATGATTAAAAGAACACTTTAGGATTTTAATTACAGTCAAAGCAATGTGGACAACTCCAAATCACACTTAGTGTGTTCAGCAGTTATTTATCCTGCAAAGACACAGTAATGTAATGTTTTGCAACATACCTAGATGCTATTATTGAAAGTTCTGTTGTGGCAATCAGTATTTTCCTTACATAACTATGAACCTGTCTATTTTTAGCATCCATATACAACACTAGGTGTTGTGAATGTATTATTTTGTGCCAAAATCTTACTCTACAATTAAATGCAAATAAGTTCTTGGCAGATTTCAGAGTAGCAAGTATATGTCTGTTCTCATTTAAACCTTAGTGTTTGAGTAACAAAAAATGTAGTTCAAAATGTTGTGTATTAGAAACTATTGATTGCATTCCCTACTCATTATTTAAAAATTATATCAGATATGTAGGTGACTACTGCTTAGAAAACTTAATACAAAATTAAATGCATGTATATGAAGTGTTCCTTAATTATAGAATTGGTGGTGACTGGGTAGAAGGACATATCTAGCAAGAGAACATGGTACTAAATCTAATAAAGAGTGAAATATTTAGCTGACAGATATGCAGATATTATGCTAACAACATTTTTAAAATATATTTTATTGATTTTTTTTTTACAGAGAGAAAGGGAGAGCTATAGAGAGTTAGAAACATCTATGAGAGAGAAACATTGATCAGCTGCCTCCTGCACACCCTCTACTGGGTATGTGCCCACAAACCAAAGTATATGCCCTTGACTGGAATCGAACCTGGGGTCCTTCGGTCCACAGGCTGATGCTTTATTTACTGAACCAAACTGGTTAGGGCTAATGTTATTATTTTAAAATTTGATTTTGAAAACACCTTGAGGCTTAATGATAGGGGGAAGGAAAGAAAAATAAAATAGTTGCTTGTTGCCTTTAGAAATATTTTCTCCTAAAGGTTTTCGGAAGAAAACTAAGGAAAAATTCATTAAGTGTCTTATCAGACATCTGCCAACATCTGAATGCAAGCCAATAATTACTTGGTAGTCACTAATGTGCTACTAATTGTAGGAAGCCTAAATTATGTCAACTCTACACCCAATGGGAGCCAAAAGCCATTTATTTTCCATATTTGTAAAGAGAAATAGGATTTTCTTGCTTCTTGCATTTGCCCTATAAATACACAGGGAATGCTGTTGTTTTTTATATGTGATTTGGAGGTGAAAAATAAGCTATATTAAAACAAGTTGTCTATTAGTTTGGTCACTGACTTTTAACTAAACTAGTATTATTGTTCTCATTTATTCTATATATTAAAACTGGAGCCACAACTAATCAAAAAATGGCATATGTCAATCCTGAAATAAGTAATTTGAGAATATGAAAGGTGTATGAAATATTTCATAAATATGGTCCTTTTTTATAAGTCAAATTTTAATAAAGGAGAAAAATTAAACTATGTTGCACTTTACATTACATAATTCTTTTTCCCCAAATATGTTCTGATAAAAACCCCGCATTAATTGCATAAATGAAGCATTATCTTATTATTACTTGTCCGGTCCAAGAACGTCTAAGGGTTCTGAATTCTGTTTCCTTAAAAATAAATCAGGTTATTTTTGAAGTTCCTGGGACTTGCAATTTGCTTGAGAATTTCCATAATCTTTTTTTTTTTTTTGCTACTTCCTCTACCCCCGTTTTCCTACCAAGTTTAAACACTACATTGCAAAAATAAAATAAAAACATTAGTTAATTTGTAGTATAGGAACATGAAGATCCAGTCTTAGTCACATGAATCTCTCCTCCATCTCTGTGTATATAATTCTACTAGCCTTTAGCCGAAACCGGTTTGGCTCAGTGGATAGAGCGTCAACCTGCAGACTGAGGGGTCCCAGGTTCGATTCTGGTCAAGGGCATGTATCCTGGTTGCGGTCACATCCCCAGAAGGGGGCGTGCAGGAGGCGGCTAATTGATGTCACTCTCATCGATGTTTCTAACTCTCTATCCTTCTCCTTTCTTCTCCGTAAAAATTCAATAAAATATATTTTTAAAAAATTCTACTAGCCTTTTACTCAAATAATTCTATAATAATATAAAGTATAATTACAATAATTTAATATCATAGCATATTATGCATGGTACTGGATAAATGAACCTTTTTATTTTAAATCAAAATTTCATTGGTTAATTTTTAAAAAAATTCTCTAATTTCTTCTCTTTAGAGCTACCTATTCATTCACTTATTCACTTATTTATTCAACAAACATTTACTGATTATATTTTTCTGTGCTACAAGTTATTTTAGGCCCTGGAGTTACCAGAGGAATTGGTCCCTGTCTTTAAAACACCAGTTTAATGAGAAAAACTGATATGCAGATAAATATATGAATTAGATTGGGATTAGAGGTTATGAAACATATTGCAAAAATGTAGGTTGCAGGAGGTGAGCCTTTGGGGAACTGGAGTTCCTTGAAAAGTCTGAGACATAATACATGCTCTCCATATGGGGAAACATAGGAAGGATTCTTCTCACAGAGGGAATAGTCTATGCAAAGATGTAATTGCATCTTGAAATAGCATGGGGGTTGCACCATTTGTCTATGACTGGAAGTCTTATTAGAAGGAGATAATGACAGCAGATGAATAAGGGCAAATTGGGGCCAGGTTGTTACAGTGCTTGTATGCTAAGTAATTTGGAATTTATCCTTTAGGTCATAGGGAGACATTGATGGTGTTTAGTTGGCAAAGTGCTATTACTAGATTTGACAACAGCATGGAAAATGAAATACCCTGGAAGGGCAACCAATTTAGAGGCTGCTAAAATATTGTAGGAGAAAATACTTGAAGTGATTATAGCTGAGGGAATGGGGATAAAGTTTTATGTTCAATAGGTATTTAGCAGAATGACTAGGAGAGATCTGTAAACTTGAAATGGCAGAATTATTAGTGGTTGAGTTGCAAACATCAAGTGAAATATTTATATTATTATCTACTTAGGAGAAAACTATTTTGATTACAGTAATTTTATATATATATTTATATATTTATAAAGGATAAAAAATACAAATACTTAGCATAGCTAAGAAGTTATTCTTAAAAGCTTTATTTTGATGAGAGATGCATTGATTTTAACCAAAAGGTCAGCACAAAAGGAATTCTAAGGATGTTTAAACACTTCTTCTTGTGTCTTTTCCTAAAGAGCATTCAGAACACCTGATAGTTTACCTAGAAAAAGATGGCACAGGAGTGGATCTGCCCTCTACCACTTTCTCTTGAGTTATAAAATGTGTCCAATTAGACTTAGAAATTTCAGTGTTCTTCGGATTTAAATGTTTAGTTTTGAAACTGATATATCTTTTTATAAAAAACAACAACAGAATGATTCTAAATATATTCTAAACACAATGAGTCTAAGTAATAACATTATTCTTGTAGATCTATGTATTTTGGATTGGTTTCTTACCACTCCCAAACCACAACCCTGCTCATAGAAATTGAGGCTTTGAATTTGGATAAGAACTAATAAATCTTTGCTGGAGTATAGATTTTTAAGTGAAAGGAAATTTTCATATTGCAGAAAGCAATCCTTTAGGATCTTCAAACAAGCTTGGGGAACCTGAGGATAAAATGGATTGGGTGGGATCTATTGCTAAATAGCTATTTCACGCTGTAAAGGATATGTAACTTCCCTAGCTCCCATTGCCTCATCTATAGAAATGAGAGTGTTATAAAGAAGACATCAGAGGAGAATTCTAGAATGAAAATTCTAAGTTAGACGGATCACCAACTTTCAGAAATATTGCCAAATCCAAGTGTTCAGGTTTATCTTCAATTTGAGTCTGATAAAGTTTGAGAATATGTAATAATCAAATGCTTGTTCACTCAGCCTTCATGAGAATCTCAAATTGACAACCAAATACTAATTTCTCTGAGTAGCCTTGTGAAAATTATTCACATCTTTTACTGTTTAACACTTGTGAACTGATCATATCAATGAGAAGAGAAAACCTGTATTTTTTAGCATTACATTATATTAGGTGCTTTACACATAGTATTTCTCACTCTCGCTCTTGGCTTTCAATGGAAATTTTCGTAATCTGCTACTGAGGATCCAAGAACTTAATCTATCCCCTTATAAACAAATACTTTTATTGGAGGCCTATCATGTTCAAGAAACCTTGTTTGATGCAATGCATGCTCTTTTAGTCATTCTGTCAGGGAATACTATACTATAATTACCATTAAGCCATTTTGCAGCAAAGAAATAGGTTTAAAGAGATGAAGTAATTTCTCCAAAGTCAAATAGCAGGTAATCAGGAGAATCAGAATTGTACCAAAAAAGATCTAAGTGGTTTCAAAGCCTGCTTTCTTGCCATTCTCCACACAAGCTCCTTGCTTTTAAACAGATAAAGAAAATGTGTTGCCCACTTCTTATAGTTTCAATCAACAGTTACAGCATAAATGCAAAATTATGCCCAAAAGCTATATCCATACCTGAATATCTTCAAATTAATTTTACTAATAGACCATACATATATTGCAAAACATACAGAAACAAACAAAAATATAATTATTATGCAAGAAAGCATTTATCTCATTAAATACAAATACATTTTATGTTTGTTTGTTTGAGGGAGTGAAGAGAGCAATAATGTTGCTTAAAAACAGACACACACCTTCAGTAGGACAGTTGGATGTTACAGTTTGCTATTCCAAAGTAACTACATATCCTGCCCATACAAATCTTGTAAAGTTTATTTAGAGATTTATGTCACAGAATTTCTGAAATTTAGACACAGTAAAGATTTTTGTATGATTGATTTTATGAATTTCAAAAAATATTGCTTTCTCTAAATGAAATGTCTATAAAATAGGTTAGAAATATATCTTGAGAGAAATGTGAGTAATAACTCTACATATCTACCTTAACTTAGAGATTCTATTTTCTATTTAATGAAAAGAAAATTAAATAGCAGAAAAATCTATTTAGGCCACAATTACATTCTGTTTGCTTGTATCAAAGTACATAAATTCAGATTTAGCTTTCTCCACTTTCTATTACTTTTGCCATTGAAGTTGAGATACCATTTAGATGTAGTTAGTTTATTGAAAAAGAACTGAAAATACTGTGTAAATAGCAATAAAAGAGTGAGCTAAGAAAAAGGTATCTTTGATCTTGAGCTTTAAAATCTATTTATCTATCTATTTTTCAGAATACTCTGTATCACTGAGTGACTTACTCTTGTGTTAAATCAGTTAGTCGTGTATGTATTTTATCCAGCCTACTGAAAAAAATATACTTATAACTGCTTATTTCTTTTAAGAGTAATGGTTGCGTGTGATTCTAAATTGTTTATCACAAGGAACTGTCTTTTATTTTGTGGACAAATCGTTTCAAATTCCATGCAGTTATGTTGACTATGGCTCTGTAATTATTTATCTACCCTTAGACCTGCAGATCCTCATGTTTAAGTGTCCGTATTGTAGTATGTGTGGGTTGTGAGAGGGCAGTTATATCTCTGGATTTAGAAGTCCAAATCATAACCCACACAGTTATTGTCTACATTATGTTGGAAAAGGAATCCAGACTCAGCATGCAATTGATGAAATAGCATTAGCTATATTTAAAGAGTTTTGTTCTGAGTGGGGGGAAAACTTAAAAATACAAAGGGTGTGTTTTGTACCCATATTTCCTGAAATTAATTGTTGTTGCCTTTGACTGTTTAGAACACTTAAGTATCTGCTGAAGCCCATGGGGAAAAAAATAGTAGAGGGGATCTAACACAGGTAACCCTCTAATTTTACAATATTATAGAGTGTTTCTTTTTTGGTTATATGTTACATTATAGTACTTTTCAAAACATAATCTAGCATTCATACTCCATTATAAACGGTAAACTTCACATGCTATTTTATGCCACTGGTGTTGATGTGCTGCTGTTTACAATACAGTAAAAGTTAATGGAAGGGAGTAAAATAGAATTCAGTTTCTATAGAAATGCCCATGAACCAATAAAATAAATTTAAATTAACTGCCATTTCTAAAAAGTCTTAGATTTTCAGTATCAATCATGTCTTTAGTTGTGTTTTTGGAATATGACATGCTACATTAAATTGTGTACATGTTTAAATAGATTATTATTTTGCAAATGCCATATATGTTCCATATACCATTTTTTTAATAGTGAAATTTTAAGTATTATCCTAGCATGAATTTTCAGCCACTTTTAACAACTTTATCTATCTAAAATATGACACAGTAGGACATTGGTACATTTGGCTTTGGTCCAGTTTACTCTCTAACTTAGCATTTGCCACACTACTGTTCCACATATTATTCATAAATTAAGACTTCAAATCAATTGGTGATTTTCTAATATATCTCTAAGGGGTGAGTTGAGGTTGGAGCTGGGGCAATGGATGACTATTCTTAGTCCCACAATTACGTATCCTTATTTCTGGTATTACCTACAACACATTTGAAAATGCTTATAATATGTTTCAATCACATCTGTTTTTATTCTAGAAGCATATTTGTAATTGTAGAAATGTGAGAAAACCAGATACTAAGTCCATATAAATGGGTCTATTCTATATATCTTCCTCAAAGGCAAAGTACTTTTCCAAGGCATCAGCTCTCAATACACTGTTTCACAAACACTTTCCTAATGCATATGTATGTGGAATATCATAACTTATATTTAGTATTGAGGGTCACCTCTGCAAACACATTTCCAAGTGTCTGGGAATCACCAACAGAAAGGCCCAGAAATTTTTAAAGCAACAGAAATATATCTTTACCAAATACATGTTCCTTTGTTTACTTCGGAGACTGGAGAGCAGTGTCATTGAGAAAGGCTGTTTATAGGAACAGTCTATTTTTCAAAATAAATGTACTATAATTTGCATTGTCTACTTTGTAAATCCTTACTTCATTAGCAGGAATATTCTTTTGGTGTTAAATATTCAAATAGCCTATTTGAATTTTAATATGAATAATTTAAAACTATATAGGTGAGAGAAGTTAGAGGACTGAATTGTATTAAACCAATATCCCTAATCTATACAGACAGAATACAATATTTGATGTGACAAGGCAGACACAGCAAAGGAGGCAAGAAATTAGAAAAGGATGGACAAAGGATGCTTTCAGCCTATTAATAATGGCTTTAATCTAAAAAAGAATTCTAAATAATTTATGTTTTATCTTTATTCATTAAATTCATTTTTAAAAATTATTTTAAACACATTTAAATGTCTTAACATTTAAATTTCCCTCATTATTGCATGAGGGAGGGACACATGACTATTGTTTGGATACTTTATCAGTATGAATATTCAAAATGCAGCCTTACTTAATAGACTTCCAGGTAGAATCAGCTCAAATCTGCTATGCATTGTAAAATATGCTGGATGGAATAACTTTATTTTTTTCCTCCCCTTCAAAATCTCATTGGTGGATGAACTTTATAAAAGATAATGAACTATATACTGGAAATATAAATTTTAAATATTTCATAATAACATTTGGAAATTTTGGCTATCCTTATTGTTCCTGCCATTTCTTGATATTTTTACTCACTTTGAAAAAAGATTTTGGACCCCGTGACATGAAATTTTATTTGCAGCACTGTTACCATTAAGTGGAGTTGTATTAAAGAATAGGTGAGAGAAATGTTGTTAGAGGCATATGTTTAAATGGAACATTTTGGTAGCCTATTATAGATGGTTCAGAGGAAATAATTTAAAATAAAATATTCTGCAAATAACACTGGAGGCAATGCATAATTACTGACAAAGAAGTAATTCTGTTGGCTCTACATTTACATAAAGCACACTGACTTATGATGGAATATATGCAGCTAAGGCTACAGGCTCAGCAATCATTCTCTGAAAATTAGTACACCTTGGCCACTTTCCCACCTACCTACTCTTTTTGGTTACTCTTCATAAAATAAAAACCATTATTCACCCACCCTCTGTCCACTGTCATGAAACTTCCACTTTCCTTGCCACGTTAAACCACTTCTTTAATCATCTAATTTTATCATAATTTCCCAGCCTACACTATTATTGTAGTCTTTGTTTAATCTCACCTCATTTTATCAATGCTAATAGATTTTCTTTGTCTCATTATTTCCTTTCTGTTTTCATGCTCTAGTCTTTTAATTCACATTGTAGCATCTCTACAGATCTTGTTATGTATTATCCTACTAGGAAGATACTTGAGAAAATTGTTTATATCAAGGTCTCTCAGGACAGAAGATTCATGAGCATCCTGACCCTTTTCCCTGGAGCCAGGTGGTTTAATCAGGCTATATAGTTTGGACCATATTGCCTAGGAAATGGGTTTCATTGGTGGTTTTTGACCAGAGAAAAAATATGTGAGCTGGAAAAAATTGGAAATCTGAACTGGAGGGAGTTTTAGCTATCTCATATTTGCCTCCTTTCCGTGCTCTGAATGCTAGAAGGCTGAATCTGTGGACTATATCAGCAGGTCCTATCACCTTCTGGCCTCAAGCTGGATTTAATCTATGGAAAGCATTAGCAAGAGATGAGATGGTGGATGAAGGAAGAAGTCAGAATATTTATTCATCCACTTTCCTCCATGTACAACCACAGTGGGTTAGCATTGGCTGAGTTCCTCCAACAAATGGTGTCTGTTCTTGGTGGGTGGCTCTTTTTCTTTTTTTTTTTAATTTCTTTATTGATTAAGTTATTACATACATGACTTCATCCCACATTACATCCACATCCCCCACTCAGGCTCTCACTTGCCTGGTGTCTGTGTCCATTGGTTAGGCCTATATGCATGTGTACAAGTCCTTTGGTTGATCTCTCCCTTTTATCCCCACCCACCTCTACCTTCCCTCTGAGGTTTGAAGGTCTGATCGATGTTTCTCTGTCTTTGGATCTGGTTTTATTCATTAGTTTGTGTTGTTTCTTACATTCCATAAATGAGTGACATCATGTGATATTTATCTTTCTCTGACTAGCTTATTTTACTTAGCATAATGCTCTATAATCTCATCCATGCTGTTGCAAATTATAAGAACTCCTTTTTACTGCAGTATAGTATTCCATTATGTAGATGCACCACAATTTTTTATTCCACTCATCTACTGATGGGCACTTAGGCAGTTTCCAAATCTTGGCTATGGTGAATTGTGCTGCTATGAATATAGGGGTGCATATATCCTTTCTGATTGGTGTTTTTGGTTTCTTGGGATATATTCCTAGAAATGGGATCATTGGGTCAAATGGGAGTTCCATTTTTACTTTTTTGAGAAAACTCCATACTGATCTTCAAAGTGTTTTAATTGCAGCTTTCACCAGCTTCTGGTAACAGACCTAGGAAAAAATAAGTCACTTAGCCAGGCCCAAACCTCTGTAAATAATTAAGAAAAAAATAATATGACCAGTTGTTATACCTAAGACTGTCTTTTTCAGTTAAATTAGATTGAATTACCATTTAGTAATGTGGTCTCTGTTTAATATAGGATCCTTGACCAATACAAAAGAGTTTGAAATATATTAAAAACTAATGAGAAAAGTTAAAATAATTTTGTAATATTTCAGATGAGAGAGAATATGTGTTTTTATTCAAGGTAGTGACACCAACAATAAAAATTAAAAGGAAGAGACTTGAAATATGTTTTTTTAAAAAGAATCAGAAATGATATATGCACTTCCATGTTCAAAAAAGATGATATGATTTAATGTTTTATTTTATATGCTTGTTAAATTTAAAGTTTTAGGAGATTAAATTTCCAATCCTAGTAGGTTGTATAGTGAGGATAGGTTGACTTTAAGCATCATTAAGTCATGCAAGTATTTCTTTCCAACAAAATATATAAATTCTTTATAATTGAAAAATTAGTACTGAGCTATTGGTATATTTTTAAAATTTTCAACCAAGGATATGTTTATTGATTCTTTTAGAGAGACATGAAGGGAGACAGAGAGAGAGGCTGGTGGGGAGAAAGAGAAAGGGAGAGAGAGACAGATAGACATCCATATGAGAGTGACACATCAATGTGAGAGAGTAACCTCTATTGGTTGCCTCCCTTTTGCTTCCCAACCATGATCAGAGCTGCAGCATAATTGTGTGTCCTGACTGGGAATCAAACCCGCAACCTTGTGGTGTATTGAAAACAGTCCAACCAACTGAGTCACTTGGTGCATTTTGTCCTTAAGTATTTAAACTAATACTTAAGAAATATGAAATTGAAATATTTTATTTAGGAATATACATCTTTAGCATGATAAATGCTATCACAAAAGAAAATAAATGAGGATTATATTAAAGTATCTCTAGCCGTGAAGCAACAGTTAAGCTGAACGTGGATCCCACATTTCTCCCTTTTCTATTTTCATAATTACTAGGGACCTTAGCAGAATAGCATCTGACTTGGCTAAAAGGGAAAATCCACACAAAGGAAGCTTTCTTTGATTTCTATTTTATCAAATAGCGACTCCTTTCTTCTGATAGAGATAGCCAAATGGGAACCTAGTGCTTGAGTGGATGCTGGAAATAGGATAGTAAAGGAGGCTGTTATACAAAAATAGATGCCGAACTACAGGAAATAGCTTTAAAATCGGCTTCAAATATATAATAACTACCTGTTAACTGCAGCCCACATAATAATTCTGTTACTTCTGGGTGTGTGTTTTTTTGTCAGTGTGTCTACTGAATACCTACAAATGAAATGTTTCCTAATTTTTCTCACATCGTTTTATTAAACAAAGACGATTTTATATACAATAAGTGGGCATATTATTTTTTCTTTAAAAGGGCTAGCCGTTATCATTTTGAGAGAACATCAACTACTTTGTTTATAAACCTATTGTCTCATTATCAGTAGGTTAGTTAAATGTTCTTCTCACGCCATATATACTTTGTTAGTTCAACTAAGTTCCAAATTACATTGCAATGCATCCTTCTTATTGCTTTTTTACTTATATATGTGTATATACATAATATTATACATATATATGTATTACATGTATGTTTGTTATATATACATAGATACCTATCACAGGCATAAATATATATATATATATATATATATATATATATATATATATATACATATACACAGTTTGTTCCTTCGTTAGTTAGTTAGTTAGATAGTTAAATGTTCTTCCCATGCCATATATATTTTGTTAGTTCTACTAAGTGCCAAATTACATTCAATACATCTTTATTGTTACTCTTTTACTTATATATGTGTATATATGTAATATCATACATGTATATACATATATATGCATGCCTGTCTTAGTTATCTATGTATATATAACAAATATAGTGTTTTTAGAAAGAACACTTAAGTGGTTATATTAGATGCCGTTTGGGAAATAAGCATGTTTGGCAAATGAGCAGGCCTGAGTGGGCTTATAAAACTACTACAGTTAATTCTATTCTTTATTGCTAATATCAAACAAGGAATTAAATTAAACAGTGGTCACTTTTGGCAAAGGGACTAATTTTCTTCACTTTCACCCAACTTTACTGCATGCTCTGCACATTCACCTATGTGTCATCTTTCTGAAACTGAATTGTGGGGTTTAGGTCCGAATCCCTTGTTCTACAAAACCAAAGAATGAATTCGCAGTCAAAATTGGCTAAGGGAAGCAGTTTATTGAGAGAAGCCAGTCCTGAAAAAGGTGCAGCTGGGGTTCCAGTAGAGTAAAATATAGGCCAGTTTCCAGAGCTTCCATTCCATGTTGCAACTACCTGGGTGTAGTTTAATATCAAAGCCAATTAAAGTCTTAGTCCATGTGTGGAGTTCCACATGGCCATAAGCACTTCCACTGGATCCTAGCACACCAGAATTGAGAGAGAAAGAACATGCTGTTTTGTGTAAGGGTAGATAGATGCCTTGCTTGCTTCTGATTGGTCCTTTCAAATAATTCTGCCTTAGCAACATCCTTGGGATTGATTATACGCCTCACTGTCCTGTCATTAGTTATCTGCAACCTGCGTATCATAGTAACATCTATCCATTTTAAAGCTTTGTCTCCTATTCACCCTTCTTTGCCTGCCCAGGTGGGTCTAGTTCTAGCTCACTTTGTGTTTTTTCTCAGAATAGAACATAGTCAGCAGGCTGTGTACTCTGCCAGAGTCTGCAGCTTTCAGTCCCCTGCTTCCCAGTCTCCATAGTACCATCCTACTCTACCTAGCCTCTTTTTCTATCTCCTCACTTCTTCTAAAGTAAGAATTCAATTTATAAACTTCATAAATTAATATTGATTATCTGATAACAATGGGTTTCTGGTAGGTGATGACTACAAGTTTAGAGGTAATAAATTTGCCCATTGCTTATGTTGTCCCATGTCTGAAAATTAAACGCAGTGTAATTTCAGTCAATAATTAAATAGAAGAATTTTTACATGGATATTATTCAATTAACCTAATTGCTTTATATACTTGAATTTGTTTGCTAAGGCTACCATAATGAAGTACCATAAACTGGGTAGCTTCAACAATGGTGTCAGAGCCAGTAGGAGCACTGCTCAGTACTGTTCTGAGTTGTTTTCAGCCCATATATTCTCAGTTCTTCCCAACTTTACCAGGGCTGTTTCTTCCTCAAACCCTGTTCACTATACTAACTGTTGGAAACTAAGTCCAAATTCCCCCTTTATCCTCTGCTCACTAGTTACAGGTGTTGGGTCCCAGCCCCTCTGGCTAGGGTTGGATGTCCTTGTATGCAGAAGCCAATGGCCACAAAGCCATCAGCAAGACAATTCTTCATAGCAAAGTCCACAAAGACAGGCAACCAGACACCAACTGATGAATACATATCTTTCTCACACAGTAGTATTACTCTCTTTAACCACAGCTGTTATCTTAGCAGCTGCACGCTGTCTCCTAGACTTCCACTTCACATTGTAGTAGAACCTATGTTCTCTGGCTCAGCAGTTTCTCCTATCTCCCTTGTCCAGAAAACTAGCTGGTTAACCTGGTAGCTGTATCTGAACTCTCTATGAGCTCTTAGCTATACATCATAACAATATTAGCTCTTAGCTTTGAACTCTTCTCTCTCCTGCACACATAGGAGCTACATTCTCTATGCTTACTTTCTCTGCTTCTCTGAGCCCTCTCTAACTTTTGCATTGCCTAGTTGCCTTCTCTCTAGAGCAGACTAACTGGTCAGTAACATATATTACTCCAGAGAAAAAGAAGGCTAGTTGCCAAGGTGACATCAATCTTATTTTGGCTATAGAAGGGCACAGTGTACTGTGTATCCTTACACCTGTTCATGATATCTTGGCATTGGGCACCCTGATTCGGCTCATGTTCAGAATGGTGTTAGCCATTCTGGTGTATTGACAATAAGGTCTCTGTGCTCCCATTGTCCTTGACTATCCAAGACCTTGGTGTGGTTCCCACAAATGGAAATTTATTTCCTCACAGTTCTGAAGGCTGGAGTCAAAAATGAAGGTGTTGGCAGGTTTATATTCTTCTGAGGCCTCCCTTTGGCTTACTATGTCCTCACATGTTTTTTTTTCTTTTTTTGGAATATGCATAGCACTGGTGTCTCCCTCTTATAAAGGATAGCAGTCATATTAGAACCACACTCTTCTGACCGTACTTAACCTGTTATTTTTATAAGGCCTTGTATCCAAATATAATCATGATGAAGACTAGGACTTCAATATATGCATTTTGTAGGGACACAATTCATCTGTAAACACAATTTACCCAAGTGAGTTGGCTTTCTTAAAGGCAGCGCTAGTAAGTAAAGTGGCAAAGAACTCAGCAGACAGAGTATCTCATTTAGATTATAATAACAGCATCTTCATTTACTATTTTCCCTCCCCTCTGTTGTCAAGTTATTTAAATTTTTCCAGATCTCAGCTTTCTCATCTGCAAAGTCTACTATTGCACAATAGAGTTGTGGTATTAAATACAATGAGATATATAAAATGGTTATTATACTGTCGGGTTTCTAAACTGCAGAACTATGGATATCTGGGATTGATAATTTTTCTTTTTTGACAATGGAATTGCCTCTCCCATTGTTGAGAACATCTGGACTACTTCTTGGCACCCAAGTGCTTATTAAACGTGAACTGTATTTACTTACTGAACATTTAAAAGACTATGGTATTTTTTAGATAATAATAGGAAAAT
>PVJN01013256.1:0-49190 GCA_004026805.1 Lasiurus borealis | reverse complement strand
CAAGCAGAGATGGTCCCCCCGCCACAAGCAGAGACAGCCCCCCACAGCTCAGCGCACTGCTGGCCAGCACAGCCTCTCCCTTGCTGGCTGACGGTTCCGTCACCCTCGAGCACAGCGCTCAGCACAGGCCTTGCCTGGCCATGGCCTTTTTTCCCGCCTCCTTGCCCTGCACCCCCCACTTCCCCTCTGGGCAGGTGACCTCAAGCCAGCCTCTCTTCCACCCAGGCCTTGCCCAGGAGGCTCGCTTCACACCTCTACTCGGCAAGCCTTGGCCATCCTTCACAGCCTGGTCTAGACCCCACCTCACTATGGAAACTTCCAGAACCCGCCACAGGACCTGCAGCGGCGCAGGACCTGGGCGTGTGCTTCCTGCACTGCTGGGAGGCCACTCCCTTCCTTGGTGCCAGCCACCCTGCCCTGCCAGGAGGAAGGCACTTCTATCCCCCTCCACCTCCTGCAGCGCCCGGCCAGCACGGAACTGCCAGCAGAGGTCTGAACGAACCAGAGGGAACTGCTGGCAGAGCGTGCGGTGCCTCTAGCCCAGGGTCCTCAGCCTTCCTATTGCCGCGCCCCTTTAATACAGCTCCTCCTGTGGTGGTGACCCCCAACCATACAATTATTTCTGTTGTTATCTCATAACTGTGATTCTGCTGCTGTTATGGATCGTAATGTAAACATCTGTGTTTTCCGATGGTCTTAGGCCAGCAGTCGACAAACTCATAGGTTTACAGAGCCAAATACCAACAGGACAACAATTGAAATTTCTTTTGAGAGCCACATTTTTTTAACTTAAACTTCTTCTAACGCCACTTCTTCAAAATAGACTCTCCCAGGCCGTGGTATTTTGTGGAAGAGCCACACTCAAGGGGCCAAAGAGCCGCATATGTTTAGCGAGCTGCACTTTGCCGACGACGGGTCTTAGGCGAACCTGCTAGCAGTTCTTAACCTGAGGGTCGCCTAAGACCACCGGAAAACACAGATATTTACATTACAAATCTAACCAGAAGGGATCCACTCTACACCCAAACCGCTCCCTCTCTGGGTGACGGGGTTCTATGGGCCCTTCTATCCCCTCTTTTTCTAAGTCCCCAGCCCAGCCACTGGCCCAGGGGCGCCTCCCTCTGGAAAACACGCCTGTGCTTCAAAGAGCTGGGTTCTGAGAGAGTCGCTGCAAGCCTTCCTTCCACGGAAGCCGTGGGATCTGAAGGGGTCCCGTGGAAAGTCTCCCACGAGGGTCCTTAGAAAGGCTGCCGACGCCAGCGCCTCCAGCTCCGTGCTCATGCCTGCACAGCCGCTGCCCGCCTGCCCGCCCGGTGACTCAAACCCGGAGGCACCCCTGGAGCGAGCGAAGCAGGATGCACCCCACTCAGAGGCCGGCCCTGCCTCCCAACTTCTTCAAAGCAAAGCCTCAGACGGCGCGTCTCGCAGTCGCTTCTAAGGGCCCCACTCTCTGCTTCCGTTCAAAGGAGCCTTAAAAGGGGAGGCGAGTGTGTGCACAGCTCTGATGTGCCAACATGGCCCGCAGGCAGGCGGCTGCTTCCAGAAGAGCAAATGTAAAAGGCACTCAGGCCCCAGCCCCGCTGTCTGGGGGCGCGGGGGGTACAGCTTGTCATTCCCCATCTCCCGCTCGCTGCCTTTGGCACACCCTGCAGACACACCGGCTGGGGGTGGCGTGGGAGGGGGTAGAGAATTACAGAAAGAGGGGAACACTGCTTCAAGACTAACACGTGCGTGTGGAGTTAGGGGGTCTACAGACGTGAAATGCACCCAGCTGAGCGTGCCCCGTGCACCTCCCTGCTCATATGTCACCTCAATCACATGTTAATAAGCATGGCAGAGGAATGGACGGCCCAGGCATAGCCGGCCTAACATGCTGACCGAGACGACCTTCTGGTGCCTCTGCAGGCTCTGAATGGCCCTGAGAACCTCCAAAAGGCTCCCCAGACCCCCAGGTGGGCCCAGAAATGCCCAGACATCTTCGATTTCTCCAGGAGGGACAGACGGGCGGTGCAAGAAGACAGCCACCAAACAGGAGCGTGCTCTGCTCCCCGCCCACCCTCCTTCCTGAGGTCGGGGGAGAAGGGAGCCCCCACCCCGCCAGCAGAGGGCCCCGCCACCCGCCACCTCCCAGGCAGAGCCCGAGAAGACTCCTGGGCCCGGGCCGGCAAAGCATGGCGGCCAGAGTCGCACCTACCGAGCTGCAGGGCCCCCGGCTCATCATCCACCTTGCAGGGCGCGGGCAGCGGGTGTTTCCTAGAAGAAAAGCACACGTCAGTGGGCCCAGGAGAACAGCAGAGAACAGGGGGAAGGGGGCACGGGTCGGGGTTCAGGATCGGTTCTCCCAGCCCGGCCCTTGCTCTGTGTGCGCCCTGCACTGGCCACTCTCCCTCTCCGAGCGGCAGGTTCCATAGTGGCTGGAACCAAATCGCCTCCAAGGTGCCTTTCAGGCTGTGAACACGGTTACACACACATCACAATGTAGCCTGACACTTGCCAAGGACCGAAGGCAAGTCCATATGCTGACGTCACCACGATCCTGCTGGGACACACACACACACACACACACACACACACACACACACGTTCTTGTAATCATTACGCAAATTGTTCTCCTCTCAGCTCTATTCTTCCTCCAGCTTTCCTGTCAAGCTCTCAGCAGCCATTTAGAATGCACGGCAGAGCCCCGCCAGTGTTGCTCAGTGGTTGAGCGTCCACACATAAACCAGGAAGTCATGCTTCGATTCCCCATCTGGGCACATGCCTGAGCTGCGGGCTCAGTCCCCGATAGGGGGCACTCGGGAGGCAGCCGACCGGTGATTCCCGCTCATCACTGATGTTTCTGTCTCTCTCCCTCTCCCTTGCTCTCTCTGAAACCAAATTAAACATGTATGTAGTACGTTCTTTATAAAGCACCAGAGAACCCGTGCTGGGCCTCTGAGGGGTAAACTCGGGTGTACGCGTGAGCAGCTTTCTCAAGACCATCCACCTGTATGTAACTCTCTTAGGTTTTCCTTCCCCTCCAGCAGGCATCCGTCTGAAGTAAAGCACAATCATTTTCTAAGAAGAATGCATTAAAAATAACAAATTGACTTAACTCTCTAAAAACCCATTTACTAGGCCAAAACTGACAGCTCTTTTGATGGTGACATTGAAATATATTTTCCTCCCACATCCCTGCGGGCTCAGATATGACTGAAGTAACAATCGCCGTCCTGCCAGGGCAGGTTCTATTGAATCGGCTTCCTCCTGAAGATGGATGAGGGGCGTGATGGGAGGTCGCCCGGGACATGCAGTTCCGACCCGGGGCGCTCGCTGCGTGTTCTCCCGTTTCCTACGCTGGTGCTGGAACACGGAGCTCTCCGCCCTCCTCCGCCCGCCCCTGCCCGGGCGGCCCTCGCCTCTGCGGGCCTCCCCCACTCATCAAGCCATGTTCCTCCATTCAAAACCACCCGGCTATGGCCCTGGCTACGAGGACTGTGCAAGCATCCTCATGGGGAATGGCGACAGAGTAGCCATGATGGAGGATGTGAGAGGTGGAGGGTCAGCGCAGAGGCTGTGTCAAGCCCCCCTCCCCCGTCCCCACACTCACATCAGACCCTCCACCCCACTGGCTCCGCCACGAAAGGCCAAGGACCCGAGTCCCACTTCTGTCTAAACCAGCAGTTCTCAACCTGTGGGTCGCGACCCCTTTGGGGGTCGAACAACCCTTTTACAGGGGTCGCCTAAGACTATTGGAAAACACCTATTTCCCATGGTCTTAGGAACCAACACATCACTCCTCGCTGTAGCAAAGTGTAGCCATGTAGTTTACTGTTGTTATATGAAGATTGTTGCCCATGCTACACCATGATTCAAGACAAAATTTCATTTATTTGTCATTAGAAAGAAATATTTCACAATATATAACTACATAGTTTCGTGATTAATCCCTATGCTTTAATTATGTTCAATTTGTAACAATGAAAATACATCCTGCCTGTCAGATATTTACATTACGGTTCATAACAGTAGCAAAATTACAGTGACGAAGTAGCCACGGAAATAATTTCATGGTTGGGGGTCACCGCCACATGAGGAGCTGTCTTAAAGGGTCACGGCCTTAGGAAGGTTGAGAACCACTGCTCTAAACCCTCTGGAGACTGAGACCAGGTGCCCTTCCCTTGCTGCACAGCAGCATGGCTGCCAGAAAGCAATGCCTGAGACACAGGCGCCTGATGGGCCACTGTGAGCAGAGAACAGCAGGGCTGCCCGGGCATCCCCGGAACACCCCAGGGTACCCATCTCTGCTCTCTGCCTCATCTCTCCCCCAAACCACCACAATAGCATCCTGACCGGCTTCAGGGCTCCCCAGCGAGGCCCCCTCCCCAGGCCAGCCCCCCACATCTTCAGATGGGTGTCAAAAGCATCTTTCTGAAGAAGAAAGTGAGGCCACACTGCTGTCAGGCTGGCCCTCTTCAAAGGTTCCCCATCATCATCATCAATCATCATCATCATCATCATCATCAATCATCATGTTCATAGAAATGACAGCGATGTAAGAGCACATGCTGTGGCCTGACTCCTCGGCTGCCCCAGGCACCGTGCTGAGTGTCCGGCAAGTACCAAAGCCCCTGCTTCTCACTGAGCCTCAGAGCGGCCCAGGTTGCACAGCGAGTAGGTGGCAGCAGAGCAATCGGAACCCAGGCAGTGGCTCCAAAACTGCTTTCTTATGACGTCACATCCAGGCCCATGAGGGTGCCCTGGGGGGCTTCTCTGTCCGGGCCACCCACCGCCCAAGCTCATCCCACTCTGCACCCTCACGCCACCTGCATTCGCTCCAAGCCAAACTCCTCAGCCGTGCCTCTCTGCCTGTTTACAAACCTACACTAATCCTCTCAGCCCGAATGGCTGTCACCCCTCTCAACTGCAAAGCCTGCCCTCAGCAAACATGTGGTGCTGACCTGGCAGGCCTGCCTCCTGCCCAGGGAGACAAGCCTTGTAAGACAAACGGACATAAACTGCACCATGAGGTGGGGGGTGGCTGAACAATGGCCCCCCAGGAAATCCACACCCGAGAGCCTGCCAGCGGGACCGTGTGTGGCCTAAAGCAGCATCAGCACCCCGTGTCCGTGAGGTCCGAGAGTGGGTGACCGCTGGTCTAAAGGACTTTGTAAACGGGACTAAGGATTTTGAGATGGAGGAGGGTCCCCTTGATTACCCAGGTGAGACCTTGTAAGAGGGAAACAGAAGGTATGACAGAGAAGAGCGCTGAGGCGACCATGAAAACAGAGGGTGGCATGTGCTAGGAAGCTGGAGGAAGGAGCCAAATGTCAAGAACTGTGGTGGCCACGAGAAGCTGGAAAAGGCGGGAAACAGAGTCTCCCCAGAAGCTCCAGAAAGAACTAGCCCTGCCAACACCTGGACTGCGGCCAGTGGAACTGGTCTCCGACTTCAGGCTCCAGACCAGTGAGACAATGAAAGCCATACACGCGGTGAGAGAAGTGACCACGGTGGAACAAAGGACTGTGGATTCTCCCGGCCGCCTGTGTCCCTGTGCCCAGCCTCGAGGCAGGGCTCCTCGATAGACCCTCCCAGAGGCCAGGTGACTCCCCTGAGGTCACACAACTTACATGATTAGAGCCCGGCTCACACCCAGGCTGCCGGTTCTTTCCGGTCCTTCCCGCCCAGAACCCTCCGTGGCTCCCTGTGGGCCATCGGACAGAGTCCACACCTCTCACGTGGCCCTCCCCCTGCTCCGGCCTCCGGAGGGCAAAGCCATGAGGCACGAGGGTGGCCACGAGTCGGGGTGGGAGGGTGGGGGCCGCTCCCGGTCATGGGACATGCGTCGGGCACGCCATCCATCAGCGGCGAGCGCCCGCTCAGATGCTTTGTGCCGCTCCCCAGATGCCATCACCGGGAGACTTCAAGCGGGCCCGCGCTCGGAACGCGCCTTTGTTCCTTTCCTGTGTCCCTCTGTGGCGTGAGCACCACCAAGTTGAAAAGGTCAGGTTAAAAGCCTGTTCTTGCCTTTGAATGAAAACCATTATGCAAACACAATGACAGAAAGATAAATCAAGGACTCAAAACACTTTCTTCAAAAGGCGATTGTGCCAACAGCCCAGACACTGGTGTCAAAGTGTCTCCTCGCACATCCCCAGGAAGAGGGCGCCGCCAGCCACTTCCAGCCAAGCGCCTCTCCGTGCCCCAAGGGAGGGCATGGCCAGGGCACCGCGGGGCTCGGAGCTGCCCGGGCCAGGACTCAGTCCCTGGGTGGCCGAACCTCGGCTGGGTGGAAAGAGCCACTAGGACGGAGGCCGGAGTCCTTGTCCCTGCACCCCTCCCCCCCGACTCGGTGTGACCCTGGGCAAGTCGCTTACTCTCCATGGCACAGCTGCCTCCTCTGTGCCTGGGGAAGCCTGGGCGAGGCCATCCCGCGGGGCATGGCCAGGTGCAGGGCTCTGAGAGGGCACGCCAGCCAGGCTAGGCTTACAGACGCTCTATGGCTTGTGTATCCCAACGGTGAGGATATCACAGCAGCTCTTCCCGTAAAGCCAGGGGAGGAGGTACCCTCTCCTGTGTGTCGGTATTGGAGGCGAGGCTACATTAGCTATGGATTCCAAAGGAAACCCATATGTGAGAGTAAAGATATTGATCATTCACTATATATTTGATGGAAACAGAACCCAGTGTGAATGGACTTCAAGTTGATTCATGGAGCACAAGAGCCCAGAATCCAAGAAATCGATACATGTCTTCCCCGGCCAACGACAGCCTGGCACACGACATCGAAGCAGTGGTAATTACCTGGGCACTTGCACAGGAGGGCCATGCCAGATCCCCATGTGGGGGAGGAGAGACATGTGTAAAGTCCCCGCTGAACTATGCTCAAGACAAAACCTATTGAGTGTGTCAGGAAAGGGTGCACCGAAAGAGAAAGCAGCTAAAGCTGCAAGCAAGACTGCCGAGAAGTCAAGATAAGAGAACAACAATCTAAATACTTGTCACTGGAGATATTAGAGAAAGGGTTTTTTTTAATGAAATGAAAATCCTAAGAAAAGTAAAAATACTATGAGAAAAAAAAACTGGCAGCTGTGAAAAGTAAATAGTCTCATAAACATTAAAAAATGTATGAACATTATAATGATCGATAAAAAACATATTTAACATATTTTTTAAATATATGAGCCTGCTTCTAGAAGAGGAAGGGAGGGAGCAATAGGTGATGGAAAAGATCTTCTCTATAGAATACCAATAACTAATAAATCAAAAAAGAATGATAAAAATTAGGAAATCGCCGTTTTATAAACTCCTAGTACGGGGAAAGGGCATTGACGGATGCTAAAACCACCGGTGAAAGGTTTTTGAGGTTAATAATAGCCTGAAAGTTACAGATTCCTTGCTAATTGCAGAAGGGAGGTTACCTTTCAGCGATGGAGAAAGCACCTTCATGGAGTAACCCAACTTCGCATCACCAAAATACAGCAACCCGCCCTCACGGGCCCCTGGTGTGATCAATGGGAAATGCGCAGCATCATGTATGTGCTGTCCTTGCCAGAGGTGTTTAAAAGAAACCTACTAAAAAAACAGACAGGTCTAGAGTGTGGTCAACAAGACTCCTCTCACCATGAGAAACTAAAGAACGGGGGAAAATTGTTTGAGATTAACAGAGACCAGCAGACATGACTACGCTAAACTCAAGCCTAGAAGGTATTCTGGAGCCACCTGGAAGAAACCTCATCGTGTTAGCTGTTACTGAATGAATGTCAAGTTCCTTGGGTGTGGTCATGGAACTGTGGTTATGTAGGAGAGTGTTCTTATCCTTAGCTGAAATATTTGGGGGGAAAGTGTCATGATATCTGAATTTTACTTTCAAATAGATGTGTGTGTTACAAATACATATAATTTAGATGGAAGAGGAAAAAAACAAATGAGACAAAATCTTAGAATTGCTGAAGATAGGTGAAGGTTATATAAGTGTTCGCTGTACTGTTATTCCAACTTTTCTACAGGTTAGAACTTTATAAAAGTTGGGAATAAACTCTGTAAGCTTAACCAGGAGACCAGAGGCAGTGAAGAGGTAACAAATGACCAGGAGCTATCCGATGACGTCCCTCAGAATGCAACTCCATCAAGGAGAGGAAAAGTGTCCGAAAGAGCAAACAGGAAACAGGGAGGGGAATTTCAAGTCCATTATCCCTCTAGGAGGAGCCCCAGAAGGAAAGACTAAAGAGAATGAATGAAAGGAACTTACTGAAAAGACAACTGCCAAGAATTTACCGGCAGGAATCCAGAGAAACAGAGGAGCGTTAAATGGTGCTTGTGACAATGAGTGCATACCCACAGTGTCCTAGGGACACTACCGGACACCCAAGACAATGAGAAAAACATTAGGGAAAAGATAATCAGCAATTACTTAAACAGGAGACATGTTTCACATTCAAAAGACTAAATGAAGACATTTTCAGACAGAGACTAAAAAAGGTGACCATCAAAGACCTTCACTGAATGAACTACTGCAGGATTTACTTCCAGGAGGAGGACTTGAAACCCACAACGTCGTGATGTACTCAATTGTTCTCTTTTAAATGGTTAACTCAGCCGAAACCGGTTTGGCTCAGTGGATAGAGCGTCGTTCTGCGGACTCAAGGGTCCCAGGTTTGATTCCGGTCAAGGGCATGTACCTTGGTTGCAGGCACATCCCCGGTGGGGGGTGTGCAAGAGGCAGCTGATCGATGACTCTCTCATTGATGTTTCTAACTCTCTATCCCTCTCCCTTCCTCTCTGTAGAAAATCAATAAAATATATTTAAAAATAAAATAAAATAAAGTGGTTAACTCAAAAAAAGGGGGGGAAAGGCAAAATTAAAGTATAAAATATAACAGGACAAATTATT
Organism: Lasiurus borealis; assembly: GCA_004026805.1. NCBI lineage: Eukaryota > Metazoa > Chordata > Mammalia > Chiroptera > Vespertilionidae > Lasiurus > Lasiurus borealis. The sequence goes on along the minus strand of PVJN01013256.1, from coordinate 40,318 downwards.
TCCAGTATATCAGTAATTGTGATAAAATAAATTAGCCTTGTCAGTAAAAAGAGACACTGAGGTTGTCTCTTTAAATTAGCAACATGCTGTTTCACAAGATCCACAACCCAAAAGGTGAAGGGGAAAGCATCGGAAAAACCAATCACTTGCATGCCAACCATTTAAAAGCCAACATCGCTAAATACCATCAGATAAAAATAGCCTTTGGGATAAAAAGCATTATTTCTGATAAAACTATCTGTTACAGGATAACAAAGAGAACAATTCGACAGGAAATATTAGCCATCATGAAACTCCATAAAATGAGGTTAATAATAGTCCTATCTCCAAAAAGGATGGTATTAAACAAGTTAACATGTCAAATACTAAGAATAGTATCCGACACAAATTAATTGCTACGGAAATAGCTGAGATGATGATGATGATGATGACGACGATGGTGATGGTTAATGAGGCTTATAACCTTGATTCCAAAAACCTAACACTCACAAACACAAGTTAAAAAATATGAAATAAAGTAACAGACAACTGCATCAGCCATGAGTTCGAAGAAAATTATGATTAAGTGGGGAGGTAAGAATATTGTAACATTAAAAAATTGAAGAATGTGCCGAAACCGATTTGGCTCAGTGGATAGAATATCAATCTGCGGACTGAAGGGTCCCAGATTCGATTCCAGTCAAGGGCATGTACCTTGGTTGCGGGCACATCCCCAGTAGGGGGCGTGCAGGAGGCAGCTGATTGATGTCTCTCTCATCGATGTTTCTAACTCTCTATCCCTCTCCCTTCCTCTCTGTAAAAAATCAATAAAATATATTTTTTAAAAAATGAATGTAATTCACACTAACAGGTTGGAGGGGGTATAAAATAATCTCAATAGATAAGAAAAAGCATTTTAAAACATAAATACTCGTTACGTATTTTAACAATGAGAACTGAGCAGGCACACGGGAGGAGAGGGTTTTGCTCTACTCGGCACATGTACTTGACCCTACAGAACCCCTAACACTGAAGCCCTGAGCCTCCGGGAGGCAGTGGCCAGATGAGGAATACGTATTCCACACGTTTCACAGTTTCTCTAGAGCAGCGGTCACGAAAGGTTGGCGACCGCTGCTCTAGAGACACACGAGAGGCACCACCACCGGCGACACGGACAAGCACCGAGCCGAGTCCGGCTTCCTGACCCAGGTCCGGCACGCCTGCCCCTCCCAGCTTCCCATAGAGCATCCAGGATTCTGGGGTTCAGCTCTGCAGACCCCGCCCGGCCCCAGCCACGGCCCCTTCTAGGCGAGGGTGCACTGAGGAGTGGCCACCTTTGATGGTTTCTGCTCCCCAGCAGAGACTGTGCAGCCCTTACAGGCTCTCCGCAAAGGCTGAGCTCGGGGAGGAGTAAGACAGAGAGGCGGGCAGGTCCCTGAGGGCAAGCTGATGGAAAAAGAACTTTGGTGTAATCCACATTTTCCACGTTCTCTATAGAAAGGCAGATCTTTCCTCTTCACTCGCTGGCTCTCCATTTCTCCTCGGCTTCCTCTAGAACAGCGATTCTCAACCTTCCTAAGGCCGCGCCCCTTTAAGACAGCTCCTCATGGGGTGGTGACCCCCAACCATAACATTATTTCTGTTGCTACTTCATCACTGTAATCTTGCTACTGTTATGAACTATAATGTAAATATCTGATAGACAGGATGTATTTTCGTTGTTACAAATTAACATAATTAAAGCACAGGGATTAATCACAAGAACAATATGTAATTGTATATTATGAAATATTTCTAATTACAAATAAATGAAATGTTGTCTTGAATCGTGGTGTAGCATGGGTAACAGTCTTCCTAGGACAACAGTAAACGACATTGCTACACTTTGCTACACCGAGGAGCAGTCTGTTGGTTCCTAAGACCATGGGACATATGTGTTTTCCACTGGTCTTAGGCGACCCCTGTAAAAGGGTCGTTCGACCCCCAAAGGGGTCGAGACCTACAGGTTGAGAACGGCTGCTCTAGAAGCTCAGCCCAGCTCCCCGCAAAGGGGAGGTGCGGCATCGGCATGGGAACGGTGGTGAGCTGCAGGGGAGAGGCAGGCGGTGGGGGTCGCCTGGCAGAGGCTCGGCTTTCAGAGGAGGAACCTGAGCCCGCAGAGAGGAAGGGGCGCCTCCCGTGTGCTCGGTCCCAGGAGTCAGCCGGGGGGTCCGTGTCCGGCACCGGGAAGGGCCCCACCCGCCCGAGCCTGGGGACCGGCAGGCGGTTTTAAAATTAAGCCCGAACCCGCGGGCGGCCTCCTCGGGGCTGGGTTATCGGGAAGTCATCGGTGCACGGGCCATCACAATGCGGAGCCGCCCTAACACTGGCCAGCGCTGGTGACCTTCAACTTTAAAAAAAAAAAAGGACTATTTTTTTCCTCTCTTTTCCTTGCTCCTTAGGATGTGGAAAACCTGACTCTTGAACTGCTGGTCTGACACTTCCTGTGAGAAAGCGTTTGGAATACTGTGAAAGCAATCTGCCTTAACAATTCAGCCCAAATAGATGATCTTCCTGAAACGGGCGAGAAGCCCTCGCTGGGAATTGGGCTGCCAACCCAAGTCTCTCTCATCCGGGTCCATGATGACGAAGGTTGGACAAAAATAGGGATCATCCTGTGAGGACAGATGCAGGGGGGTGGAGGGGGGGGTCTGATGCCCCCGCATCCTCCTGGAAAAGCCATCGGCTCGGCCCTCCAGCGGAGGGAAGACACGCTGTACCCCGGCCTGCTGGACCATTGTTCTCCGGGAGACGGATTCGCGGCTTAACTATCTTTCCGCACGGCCCCTCCCGCCGCCTCGGGAACACGCCCTGATTAGAAGCCGGCAGGGACCGAGCAAGATCAGAACCAAGTCCACGGCCTCCTCCCTCCCTCGAGTCAGGCCGGACTCGGGCACATCCAGGGACGAGAAGAAATCTGCCCCTGGCACCAAGGCATGGGGCGGGAGGGGTCCTTCAAGGTCACACGACTGGCAAACGAAACGGAGCCAGGCGAGGCCTTCCCGCACGTTATTCTGCCACCCTCCCAATGTGGCACAGGCCTCGGCACACAGCTGGTGTTGAGGGGATGCTCCCTCTGGATGCTGAGGACTGAGTTCCCCAGATACAGCCATCCATCCTCATTTAATCCCGAAGCCCGGGCAGGAGCAAGGCTGGGAGTGGGGGGCTTTAGCCAAGGCGCCCAGGGCAGGGGGGCAGGAGCGGGGCTGGGGTGGGAGCTTGGGGCAGGCCACAGGGAGAGTGTGAGGCTCCACAGTGCCCTGGGTTGGCCGTCACCTTCCCCTGCCGGATGTCAGCAGCACTGACTGCCTTTTCTTAAGACGCAAAACGCAGAGAGAGGCTGGCGACACCTCCCTGAAGGGCCCCGGGCTGGCGGGGCTTCGTGGCTCTCAGTTGCTACGTGCCGCCCGCCCCTGGCTGTGGCTGCCGGTGCCGGGATGTCGCTCAGACCAGTTCCTGGAGGAGACGGAGAGGCAGGCGCTGCTCGAGAGGCCGGCGCTGCTGGAGAGGCCGAGGAGGAAGGGCAGAGAGGATGTTGCTCCAGGGGAGAAAAATGTCCTCTGCAGGCAAAGCGGCCTCTGGGGTACATCTCGGGAGCACGGCCAAACCCACCTGCGCTATGCCGCTCGCCGAGCAGAAGGGGCCCAGCCCGGGAACTGGGTCCTGGCTGGACCCTCCTCTCTGTCCGCCAGCCCGTGGCCGCCTGGCTCAGCCCAGCCGCTGGGCGAACCCAGTGACAGGCCAGAGCCAGCGAGGTGACGTGGTGCCTGGCCCGGGCTCAGGGCCCCCACCCCAGTGAGCCCCGGCTGCACGCCCAGCAGGCAGACCGCCTTGGCTGCCCCTGGTGGGGGCTCCGGGCAGTGGGGCAAGGACCAAGGAATGCCCTACCTGGGGCAAAGGCTCCCTGCCCGCCCTCCGAGGCTGGTGGAGGACCCCGGAAGGAAGGAGCACCTCGACCCCCAGGGCGACGGGGGCACCGCCTGGAGCTAAAAAAGGAAAGGCCCTACCACGCCGCCTGGAAGACATGACCTCAGAGGGGCCGCCCGTTGCCATGGCGGCCTGGAAAGCTGAGGGAGCTGTTGACTTGGCTGCTAGGAGAAGCCAAGTCTGGCACCTGTACTGTCCTAATAACGGCAGCATATGCAAGGGGGGAAGGGGGGCGGGGGGAAGGGGGGAGATTGCCCAACAGGAGAGGCGGACTTCCTCCGAGCCCCATTAAACGCTGCATCCACTTAAGGCTCCGCTGGGTTCCGTACGCCAAGGGGTGGCTTAAAACAACTTCTGGGATGAAATATGCTCCGTTTGACTCATAAAACGTTCCCCTGCACCAGCACGAATAGGAGAGCCGTGAGCAGTGACTGTGAAATGACACAGACTGGGCCCAGGTTAACTTCCTGCCAATTTGGAAATAAAGACATCTGGGGTCATTTGCCTTTAGAAAAGGGGGGGAAGCTTATGCTTAAATGACACTTGTTTTATTTATACACACACACACACACACACACACATACTTATATATATATATATATATTTATGAAATATAAAGGAAGGAAGGGAGAGGGAGAGAGAGAGAAAAAAACATCAATGATGAGAGAGAACCATTGATCAGCTGCCTCCTGCATGCCCCCCACACTGGGGATTGAGCCCACCACCCAGGCGTGTGCCCTGCCCGGAACTAAACTGGTCTCCTAGCTCCTAGGTCAATGCTCCTGTCTTCCCCGAGTGGCCCTGATGGAAAAGCCGCCTCCGGCTCCCACGTTCCGCTCTGTGGCACCCTAAGGGTTTAACGTTGTATAGCTTTGTCCCTACAGACGACGGTTTACAGGGGTTGTTTCTCCTTTGCCATGTGAACTGCTTTCACGGGCGAGGACACGGAGGGTCCGGAGACGGGCGCACAGCAGGCGTGCGACACGTGGCTGCCGGTGACGGAGGAGAACCAGCCAGGGCACGGGCCTCCTCCACGGCTCCGCTTGGTGCCTGTGAAGGCGGGACTCTGAGTTCAGGATGATGTCTATATTTAAATTCCATAAAACGGTTCATAGTCTTACTTAGCCAGAAAAATAAGAAGTCCCAGCAGCGTGTTGGCACAGTCTTCTGTTTGTGTGAAACTGGCAAGAAATTCGGTATTTTTCTATTCTTTGTCTTAAAGAAGCCACCCAAACCGTGTGCGTTTCAGGCCCACGGCCCCCCCAGATTTTTGGTGTCCGCTTTTTGCTGTTTTGCCAGAAAGCGGCTTCTCCCGGCAGCCAAGTCCCCTGAATTCCCAGGGACCCTCTGTGCCGGCGGCTGACCCGCAGTCTCCTCCGGCCGCAGACCTGTCCCTGTCTCCCCTGTTGGTACCGAGAAAGGCCCGGCGAGACCGGCCGGAGTGCTTCCGTCCTCCGGGCACGCCGCCCGGGAAGAAGGAACCTCCAGGAAACGCTGACCGTCTCCGACAGCACAGAGGGCGGGTTGTCTTCTGGGCGATTCTTAGAAAAAGGACAGACCTGCTGCCTGGAACCCAAGACAGCTCTGCAGGCTGAGCATCACGCCGCACACACAGCCGGGGAGACCGCCCCGCCGGGGCCCGCACGCCGGGCTAAAATTAGACGTGCCCCAGCCAGTGGGCGGCCAGCGGGCTCTCCTGCGGCCGTTCTCACTCCCAACGGGGTGTGAGGGCTCTGAGTACCGAGCAAGTGCGGTTTCCTCCTCCCCCCACACCCCTCTGGGGTTACCATCCAGCCCTTAATGAGGGCGCCCCGCTGTTCGGCCCAGGGGGACCGTGGGGGGGCCGGCAGGTGGGGGGCCCGGGGGGGAGCTGGGATGCGGCTGAGAACAGCCCCTCTTGGATGGGATGTCTGAGCTGGGACCCCCCATGATCCCCGGAGCGAGAGGTACAGGCCCACCTCTCTGGGCCTCGGAGGTGGGGACTCGGAGGCAGCATTTGTCCGAGTGTCTCAGAAGGAAGAAAAGAAAGCAGAGCCGCACAGCCTTCCTCCTCGGCAGTGAACTTCTGCAGGCGAGGAATGGGGACGTGGGCAAGGCCCCGGCTCCCTGGTTTCTAGGGATCCGCCTCCAAGTGACCCAGGCAGAGCCCCCCGCGTCCTCGCCCTCGGGCCGGGCCCTCGTGCCAGCTGGCCCGTCGGGGCAGACGTGCCGGGCCCGCCGCCCCTGCGGGATGGCGTGGGCGGGAAACGGCCCCAGCAGCGCGCCAACAGGAAGCGCTCTGACCAGAGGCATCTGCAGCTTTTTCCAGAACAAATATAAAAACCACGTGAAGCCGCCGGCCCCGCGTTGGGCAGCCGCCTGTTGGAAATGTCACGTTGCGCCTCGCGGCGGCGGGAGGGCCATCAAAGGACTGGGGGGTTCTCCAAAACATCCCGAGAAGGAGGAGGGAGGAGGGAGGAGGGAGGACTGGCCGGCGGGCACTGCCCGGCGTGGGTGCGCGGCTCCAGCCCCGGCAGCGAGGGCAGCGATCGATCAGCCCCGCAATCTCCGTCAGGACGCCGCTGGCAGGGGCTGCCTTCGGCACATCTGGAAAACATGTCCAGGCTGTTGTTTCAGCAACAGCCGCGGCCACGGTCCTGGCAGGAAAGGGGCCGCCCCGCCCCACGCGCGCCCGGTGGGCTCGTCCCGGGGCGTTTCCGGGGCTGGCCTCCGTGTGGGTCATCACCCACATTCCAGCGTTTACAGAAACACCGTGTCCCGGGTCCCCGCCTTCGCGATGCTCGCTGGGCGACCGGAGAGAGATCCTGCGGATTTTCATCTTCCCTTTTGTCCCATGTGGCTTTGATTGTCCCTCCTTATTGTGAAAAACGTTAAACGACGGGAAACGGAGAAGACCGCCACAATGAATACCGGAATGCCCTTCCCTGGGTGACAGAGTGCTGACCTTTCTCCATGTCAGCTTTCCCCTCTGCAGACACAGCTACACACACAAACGCACACACTCCCTGTCTCCTGGAGCCTCCGAGCCTGCACCTCCTAGGAGCAAGGATGATCTCCCGCCCAATCCCTGGGGTTACCTGCACAGCAGGGACCCAGTTTACACCGTCCCAGACCCTGAATCTGCCTGGGCGTGCCCTATCGGAGTCACTTTCTTTCCAAGGAAGAAAAGCATCGGTCGTGGTACCCGCACTGAATATTAAGCAGCCAGGATCGCTGTGGCTTTCCTCTAACACGGATGTTCTGACCTCTGCCCTCCGCGACCCCGCTGCCTCGGGGTGCACTGGTTTTAGGAGTCTGACTGCCCACACACGTTGCTAGAAAGGGACTGAGATGTGTGAAGAGGCTGAGGGGCTGGGAGGGTGGCCTGGGGGCCGAGGGCTGGGGGACGCATTTCCTGGCAGTCCCTGCGTCGGCTCCTGGACACTTGTCACAACATTCTGCACAGAAGCCTCTGGAACACGAGCACTGAGGGTGTCACTGCCCCAAGAGGAGCGAACGTGGGAGCGGGGCGGGGGTCTAAGCTCGCTGCTCAGAAGAGCCCCGTCCCCGGATGTGGGCAGAGCACTGGGTCTCGGCGCCGGTGGGGGACGTGGTAGTCTGCCTGAGCCGCTTTTCACAAATTCAGAAGAACCTCACGTGAAGGAGCCAGGGCTGAGCCAGTGGCCCTGGGATCCCCGGAAGCAGCACCAGCGATAACAGGAATGCCATCCTGCTCTGAGTCCTCCCCCTTTCTCTTCCCGCCTCCAGACCCCACAGGAGCCCTGGGCCCCCCGCGGGAGCCGAGAGAAGGACCACCACCATGAGGCACAGGCCAGGGGGCTTCTGGGAAAGAGAAAGGCGGGAGAGGGCATCTCTGTCCACCGCCAGGACTTTCCAATGGACAGCCGCACCGTGGCCCACACTAAGGGGAGGAGAGAGCTCCTGGAAGACAAATTCAACCCAAAAAGCAGGAGCCTACTATGTGCTGGCCCACCAGTCACACTCTGAGCTTCACTCACCTGGGCCATGGCCCACCCGGTGGATGCGAACATTTCTCTGACGTCATAACCTTCCACAATCCGGCTCTCACCTACTTCCCATCCCTTTCCTACGAAAGTTTCATTTATTCAAGAACACATCTCTCCACTGAAGAAAGGGGGTGTTTGGGCTAAATGAATACTAGGACACAAAGCTCCAATGTATGAAGCAACTATTGTAGGTCAACTACCTTAATACATTATTTCCTTCATTCTTCATAACAATCCCATATTTTTTATAAATTTTTAAAAGTATTTTTTATTGATTTTCTACAGAGAGGAAGGGAGAAGGATAGATAGCCAGAAACATCGATGAGAGAGAGACATCGATCAGCTGCCTCCTGCACACCCCCCACTAGGGATGTGCCTGCAACCAAGGTACATGCCCTATCAGGAATCGAACCCGGAACCCTTCAGTCTGCAGGCCAACGCTCTATCCACTAAGCCAAACCGGTTTCGCCAACAATCCCATTTTTTAGGTGAAAGACACTCGGCCACAAAGAGATTTTAAAAATATAAGAGTGTGCCCACGGTCAGCCTGTTAGCAGGGGAAGAAGGGACAAGTCTAAATCTCACTCTTTCAACCTCGCCGAGCCGAGAGCCGCCTTTCCGAGTCTCAGATGTGGTCATTGCAATGTCCCCAGCAGCAGGCCTGGCAGCTGGACACAGCCTGGCTAACGGGGATCCATTTCACTAATGCAGACCCTCCGGGAGCAGAACCCGCTCTCGCTGGCCACGTGAAGGTGCCCCCTCTGCCCCCGGTCACCGTTGTGAGGAAGACGAGCCTAGGGCTCAGCACTGCCTCCAGGACCCGCCCCACGCACGCTTCCCGCTCCTGCTTCCTCCGGCGCTGGCCCCGCTCCTGGCTCACCAAATGGCTCGCATCTCTGCCTCTGCCGTCCTGGGAAACAGCCCCGATCCCACCCTCCCCTTCCTGCGCTGCCGCCCTGTTCCTCGGCTTTCCTTACCCTAGAACTTTCTTATAAACCCTCCAGGTTCTCGGTCGCTGTCTTTACCCTGCCAACTCTTCCACCCACTGCAGCGACTGGTGTCCCCGGGTGCCTGCTGAGAGCGCTGTCTCCAAGCCAGCCCGTGGCCAACCTCGTGGCTGCCCCCAGGGTGCCACCCTCCTGCTATGTGGACCCCCGCTCTTCCTCACCTCCTCGGCTGCCTGCTCCCACCACTCCTTTTCCTCCTCACACCACTCCCACTGCAGGGGTCTGGCCTGGGCACCCCCCTCTCAGCAGGGCAGCACCTGCCCATGGCCCCTCTCCCAAGCTCTAGCCCCGCGTTCCCAGGACCTGTGCCCCTGCCCACGCCTCACTGTGGGCACAGAAGCTCCCGGGGCGTGTGCACACTCAGACCCTCGTCCACCTCCGGACCCGCCCGGGCCTCCTGCTGCCTCTGCGAGCCGCAGGCCAGCTCCCGGCCTCCAGCCACAGCCTCCTGGCAGGCCAAGGCCTGTGGGGTCTCCTCCGCAGGCCCCTGCTCCTGACCCCCTGGTGCTCTCAGGTCACAGCCCACCTGCCTTCCAGGTTGGGGTCCTGCTACAGGTCCCCGCTCAGTGCTGCAGTGCCCCCAGACTAACCTTCCTGAAGCTCAAGTCCAATTGGCTGAACAAACAACCCTTATTACATAACCAGCGCGCCAGAGGCCTTTCTCTTCCTCTCTGTCGCTCTCCGGTCTGGCCGGGCTGTCCATCCCCCACATGCCCTGGGTCCAGCCACACCAGCTTGCCCACCTCTTTGCCAGTGCTGACACTGTCCCCTCGGCTTAAGAGCCTTCCGCTCCCTGAACGACCAGACGGGCCCTGTAAGTCCCTGCAGGTCACCTCCTCCACAGTCCTTCACCCCAGACAGGGGCCTGAGGCCACTAGACCAGGTTGCTGGCATGAGTGCAGATTGGCCGGCCATTCTGTGCCTCAGTTTCCCCACCTATAAAATTAGGGCCAATAACCCGCCTACAGTTGCCGTGAGGCTGAAATGAGATACAACATCTAAAGCTCCTGTAACAGGACCTGCCAAATAGCGAGTAATCAATAAGTATTAACAGCTGGCCTGGCCGGCATGGCTGAGTGCGTGAGCATTGACCTATGAACCAGGAGGTCACAATTCAATTCCGGTCAGGACACATGCCCGGGTTGAGGGCTGGATCCCCAATGGGGGCGGGGGAGGAGAGGCCATGCAGGAGGCATCTGATCAGTGCTTCTCTCTCATCACTGATGTTTCTCTCTCCTCATCTCTCTTCCTCTCTGAAATCAATAAAAAAATATTTTAAAAAATAAATATCAACAACTTAACTGTGCCTGAGACAATCCAGACTCTAGCCCCATGGTGCTCTGACCTTGTCCGCCCCATCACTCGTTTTTGCTTTTTTTTAACCCTAAAGAGCAGCTATGTGTGTGACTCCTCCGCTCTTTGGAGTAGAACCTCATCTTCCACCTCTCTCTCCCGCACTATTCCAACAAACAGGGGCAATCCATAAACGCTTTGTTGAACTGAATAAAATCAAATAACATGTATTTAGCGTGAGATCAAACACTGTTTACTCGACCAGAAAAAGGCCCCACTTCTGAGCGACCCATGGCCATGAACCTGGCCCCAAGAGGATGTGGAAGGCGCCCCAGGGCTTTAGTAACGGCTCATGGCCTGAGCAGAGAAAACAAAGTCGAATTTTCTGGAAGGAGGCGCACACATGGAATCCAGCTATTCAGGAAGCCGCGCTGGCAGGCCCTCGCCGGGATGTGAAGACTCTGCCCAAAGTGCCCGACAGAACTCAGCATCAAAGGCCACTTCCCCTGCCCGGGTGGCGGCACCAGCCCCACTGGTCACAGCGCCCTCAGCCCACGGCGTCCCCGGGAAAGCCAGCGGGAATCACGGGGGAAGGAGTCGCAAAAGCCCAGAAAAGAGGCTGAGGAACACCACGAGCTGCCTCGGTCTTTAGGAATGAGGCCCCAGGGACACCAGCAATTTATTCCTAAACCGTCTCCGGCTTGGGAGAAGGTGGAGGAGAGTGACGATGTGTCCAGGCACAGCCATGAGGCCCTGGCTGCCCCCAGACAGGATTACTCCCACCCTGTCAGTCTTTCCAGGCCCCGCCCAGCAACAGCCCCCTCCTCTGGGCTCCTACGGCACCTCCGGGGGTACCAGCCATCTGGCTCGGGGACGGATGCTATTTTTAGGCGACTTTTCCTATTTGCTCAGTCACTAACCCACTCTTTTACGTGCCCCTGGAGTGAAGGGAAGACTCATACTTCACTTCCCCCTCCTCCAAGGGAAAGCCAGTGATTCAGCTCAAATCCAGTAAGTTTGGAACAATTGTGGGCAAAACTGAGGGAGCAAGGTCACAGACGACTCGCCCCCACACTCAGCTGACGTCCAGCAGGAGACTCGGGCAGCCTGTCATTTCTCTCCAGGGTGACGTGGGCATGAGAGGTATGAGAAGGGGCTGTGCCCAGGTCCGAGAGCAGAGAAGAGATTGGGCAAGTCTTTCTAAAGAGGGAAGATTCAACATGGGCCATCACGGTCGTGCGGGGGTGAGTTGGTTGGTGGGTTGTTGAGTCAGGGGGTTAGTTGATCAGGAGACAGAAGATTGGTTGGATGATTAGTTGGTTAAATGAATGTATAGATAAAAATGAATGAATGAATGAATGAATGCCAACAAGTGAATCTGAAGATAAAGCTTGGATTGTTCCAGTTCTATTAAAGATGATCCGTTTAACTTTCACGACACTGTCCCAAACAGATCGACATAAATTTCTCTTTCAGTCTCCTCATTATGGACATTACATTCTGTCATTTGCTCAATATTTTTGACAGGTTCGAGGCTATAGCAGGGGGAGGGGGGAAGGGGGGGAAAGAAATCCCACTCCAGTTCTCAAGGAGTCATGGAAGCAAAGATGAGTTATCAAATCATGGTGCTGTGCTGAGGGTTATCCGTGATACTGTAAGAAGCAGAGAGAGGCTGTCAGACTCTGTGGCCAGGCCAGGATTAGGGTGACACTTACATGGTGCCTATAAATTTAAGGAGACACTCACTCTCAGGTTCATGCAGGTGCCTACACCATGGCTGAACCACCTTGAGGGTGTGTGCCTCCTTAAATTTTGCACCCTGGATGCCTCACATGCTTCATCTCATCCTGGCCCTGTTGCTGACCTGTACAGGGCCTCTCGGGGTTCTGGTACCCAAGGTCTGCTGGAAGCTCCTGCCAGACCAGTAGATGAGCATCTTGGAGAGAAAAAAGCGCCAAGAAGAATCTCCACACACCTCGCCTGCTCTGTGACACTCATCTCCCCAAACTCCCTCACTTTTCATAGCCTGCTTCCACCCAGAGCAGCGGCTGTGCCTGGAGCATCACCCTGGCCTGCAAGCCATGGTCTTGCACTGGGGCGGTTTTCTCCAAGATCTCACCCTGATGCGGGGGCTGACAAAAGGAGCTCACTCACCCTTCCAAGGACAGGTGTGGGCACTGTCACTTCTTTAGCCACACCATCCTGACCTCAGGGGAAATCTGAGGCACGGGGACATCTCTTTCCCCTGCAGGAAGCATTGGATCGAACAAAGCCTTGGGAACTAAAGGCACCGGCAGACATCAGTAAAGCACAGGGCAGGGCACTGACCCCATTCCTGGGCGCTCTGAGGGCCTGTAATGCGCACTTGAGCCATTTCTTGGGTTTCCTCTCCTGCACGGGCTGGGAGAGGCCAGCCTTCGGAAGGAGAGAGACTGGTGCTCCTCTGTGGATGGGCACATGCAGGGGAGATGCGGGTAAGAGGTGGGAAGGAGACCCGCTGAGCACAGGGCCCTGATGGCAGATGGGGAGTGCCCACCACAGGAAGAGGTCCCTGGAGTCGGTCATGGAGGAGGCTGGACCCCTGAGGAGCCCCGGGCAGGCCACTATCCACACGGGCTTCCGGCACACAGGGAAGCAACCGTGTGCTGTGTTTGTTTCAAGAGTCGGCTAATTGGAAGCCCCAGAGGCTGACATAAAGCCCACACCCCATGCAGAGACAGTTACCACGGGAATTCCACCATCATGGCCCCTGCAGAGCAGCTGTCGTGAGAAGGGATGCTTGGCTCTGGGGAACAGTCAATGAACCGCAGATGCCACATCCTCTGCCAGGCCTTGGGCAAGCCCAGAGGGCAGTGCTCATTGTCCTCGGGAAGGAGCCAGGCGTGTGCCCTCATCTCTGCTCCCATCTCTGCTCCCATCTGGAAGCCAGGAGGGGCGAGGGCTCCTAATGGAGGGGTGAGGGCCCTGAGGGATGGGCGTCACTGATCGCTCTCCCACGAGCATCTTCCTTGGGAGGGGCCTGGTGGGTGTCTTCGGAGTGAAACCAGGCAGCAATGCCATCAGGCTCGGGTCCTAAAGATTGGTGACAACCTGCTGCCACCTGCTGTCCATTTACTGTAAAACCCGACAGTCTGATAACGGCAGAGTCCTGAGTCCCTGAACCTGACCACTGGCTCCCACAGAGGCAGGGACAGGATGCGCGGGGCCCTGGCTGTGTGCCGGTTGTCACAGCCACTCCTCACCGATGTCACCGGCTCACCAGGAAGTCTCTGCGCCAAACACGGCCTCTGCAAGGCCTGGGCCTCCTGCCTGGTCAACAGCTCCCCCTTAACTGCTCCCCAGTCTCCCATCCTCTGTGAGGGCCACACTTTAGCACCCAATTACAGAGAGCCTCACGCGGGCCCAGGGCCTCCGAGGCAGGGGTGGTCTGGGGACCAAGAAGAGTGTCAAGAGACACCTCCTGCCTCACGGCTACAGCAGGACAGTGCCCTGTCCGAAGCCAATGGCAGTTCATCCAGCACTTCTGCACTGAGGGCTCCGGGGTCGTGGTGAGGGCTGTTTGAGGGCCTGTCCCCTCGCCGGTCACCTCCACATGCGGCCTGCCTCGTCAGGGCATCAGAGTGATATCACAAACAGGCTTCACGGCTGGTCTATCTGTATCATGGCCCCGGGAGCTGGGTGAGGGCAGAGGACACAGGTGTCCCGACCAGATGCCTGACTGGGCACACCCATCCCAGCTGCCATCCATGTTAGCTGCTAACAGCTCCCAGCACCCTTCTCCCGAGAACTGCCCTTCACCAAACTCACCCAGGAAGTGCCACACTGCCCGCCCCAGCCCAGCATGGACAACCCATAGCCAACGACTGAGAGAAAAAAAAAGAAAAAGAAAGCTTAAAGGTGGGACCAGCTCTGGGTCAATTCCCACTCCTCTCCCTGCGGGATCAGACGGAGACCCCACAGCCTTCCTGGGACCTGCCTGTCCTGGTCCCCTCACTGAGAGCACGGACCCTCCATCTCAGGCTTGGCTTTGGGGCCTGGTTCCCAACCCTCAGCTGCAGCATGTCACCCCAGGGCTTTGTAAACACCTGCGGGGCTTCCCCCCAAAGTCTGATTCAGGTCACACAGGTTGTGCTTCTCCCAGGTTCCCAGGGGAACCTGCCCTAAGACAGAATTCACTCAATAAATAACAAGGAAAGGGGTGCAGCTTCACCAGGCAGCAGCCAGCCCACCGCCAGCTCAGACCTGCGCCGGGCACGGCGATCACCAGTCCTCCAGCCACAGCCCCGATGCTCGGGAGACCAGGCTCCTGACTCTGGGTCACCACTGCACCCAATGGAACTCAGAGCCCTCAGATGGGGGGACTCCCGAGGCACGAGGTACATGCTCATCCTTCACAGAAGATGAACCTCAGAGGTCAAGAGGAGGTGTGACTTTCGGCTCACAGAGGGGAGGTTTGGTCTGGACACGCCCAAGGCACATTAGAATGGAGGGTGGACAATAAGAAAGGATATATGCACCCCTATGTCCATAGCAGCACAATTTACAATAGCTACAATTTGGAAACAGCCTAGGTGTCCGTCAGCAGATGAGTGGATCAGAAAACTGTGGTACATCTACACAATGGAATACTATGCTGCCATTAAAAAGAAGGAGTTCTTACCATTTGCAGCCACCTGGATGGAACTGGAGAGCCTTATGCTTAGTGAAATAAGCCAGTCAATGAAGGAGAAGCACACATGATCTCACTCATTTGTGGATAATAAAGAACATTGTAAACTGATGAACAAAAGGAGAGACACAGAGGCAGTAAAGCATCAAACAAACTGTCAAATTACAGCAGGAAGGTTAAGGAGAGGTGGGGTAGATAAGAGATCAACCAAAGGACTTGTGTGCATGCATCTAAGCATAACCAATGGACACAGACACTGGGGGGTTGAGGTGTGCCTGAGAGGGGAGGGGCAGTGGGGAGATATGTACACATGTAACACTATAAATAAATAAAAAGAATGGAGGGTGGAGAGTGTCAGACGAAGAAGCCCCTACTGAGCACCACCAACCCCTCCACTTACGACAGGCGCACAGAGGCCCAAAGAGGGCGAGATGTGGCCAAGGCGGACCCCAACCTGCGATCGCAGAAGCACGCGCTGACTTCAGGGCCAGCGGGAGTTGCTTTTATTGTCCTCAGAGACTGGCTGCGAGCAGTCTATTGATTTGGGCTCTGGTAATAGTCTCTTCCCAGCTTCAGGACAACCCAGGGGCCCGGAGAGAATTGTCTTGTCAGGACTGAGCAACAGGGCCTGAAATGAGAACCACGGACAGCTCGCTGCCACCTCTGTGGCCCCGGACCCGCAGCCACAGGGAGGACAGAGAACAAAGAAATGCTGCTGCCTCAAAGTACCATGGCCCAGAGATCTGGACTGTGGCCCAGTGACCGTGGCCTTAACCTGCCTCCCCCCAGTCTTCCACTGTCAGGGAACAGCAGCTCCCTGCGGTTGGTCAGCAAAAACATGGGGTCATCCTTGCCTCCTCGGTTCTCTAATATAGCACCTCGAACCCACAGGTAAATCCTGTTCACTGTGCTGCATGTGTGTGTGTGTGTGTGTGCATCTATGTGAGTACATATGCCTGTGTGTATCTGTGTGAGTGTGTCTGTGTGTATCTGTGTGAGTGTGTCTATGTGTGTCTGTGTGTGCATTTGTGTGTGTGCCTGTGTATGTCTGTGTGTGTGTCTGTGTGCATCTATGAGTATGTCTGTATGTATCTGTGTGTGTCTATGTGTGTCTGTGTATCTGTGGGTATGCCTGTGTATGTCTGTGTGTGTGTCTGTGTGCATCTATGTGAGAATGTCTGTGTGTATCTGTGTGAGTGTATCTATGTGTGTCTGTGTGTGTATCTGTGTGTGTGCCTGTGTATGTCTGTGTGTGTCTATGTGCAACTATGTGTGTATATCTGTGTGTCTCTGTATGAGTGTGTCTATGTGTGTCTGTGTGCGTGTTATATACAATCCAGTCCATGTCCCACCACCTTCACTGCCACCGCCTAATTCAGGCCACCATCAGCTCTCCTCCAGACTATTCAACGGCCTCTGACCGGTCTCCCTGCCTCCAGCCTCGCCACCTGGAGTCCCTCCGCCCAGGGTCCTACGGAAATGGGACCACGAGTGGAACCAGGCCTGGCTCTGCTCAGCCTCCGGAGGCTCCAGAAGCTCCCAGAGTAGAAGCCGGGCCTTTCAGGACCCCAGGCCCTCTCCCTGTCCCTCTCGCTCCTCTCCCTCTCCTCTCCTCTGGAAGAAGCAGGCTGTGCATGCTACTCTCTGCTTTGCTCCCAGGGATCAAAAGGCTGGTCCCATTTGCCTTCTGCTCTCTCCTCTTAAGTGTCCCCTTCTCAGAAAGGTCTTCCCTGACAACCTTTTTGTACAACAGCAGCCTCAAAGCCACGGCGCCACTCACTCTCCCTTGATGGATTCTCCCCGAAGCACTCTGCTACGTTCTGTGTTCACCTGGACGGCTATTGGTCTGGGCTGTCTCCCCACTGGATCTGTAAGCTCCAAGAGAGCAGGGACTTGGTCTGCTCCGTTCACACGATCCTCAGCGGCCAGGGCTGTGACTGGCACACAGTAGGCCATCACAGATGGGGTGCTAGTAGACATGAACACTGATTCTCAAAGAAAGGGAAGGCTGACTGGCGGCATTTGCCAATTTCCACAGCGTAAACATTCCCGCCATGACCCATCTCAAGCTACCACCCTGACGTCACTGAACACAGTCGGGATGCTAACCATCAGCTCTCTGAGCTGGTACAAGCTGTTCTAACAGACTACAGCACTCACTAAAGAGTTGTTGAATAAACTAATTGAATAAATGGTTATTTCTGTGAATTGGCAGGGTCTTTTTAGAAACTCGGCGTCTGAAATCATGTTTCTCCAAAACCAAGGGAGTTACTGCTAAAGAACAGGACTGATTAAAAGTCCAAATATATGCTATGTATAAGAGACAAGCTTTATATATGTATAGACTATAAAGAAATCTCAATAAATATCAAAGGACTGAAATCATACAAAGTAGATATGACCAAAGTGCAAATGTCAGAAATCAACCAAAGAGATAACCAGAAAAATACTCATAGTGTTTTGAATTAATCAATACAAGCCCAAATAACCCTTAGGTCCAGAGAAGAAATCACAATGGAAATTAGAAAATATTTTAACTGAATTGTATTAACATGTAACCTATTGACACACAGGACACAGACAAAGCACTGCTTAGAGGGAAATTTGTACCCTTAAAAGATAGTACCAAAGAAGGCTGAGAATCAATTATTTAAGAGCCATATCAATAAAATGGGAAATAATGGCAATTTAACCCCAAGAAAGTAGAAAGAAAGAAAGAAAGAAAGAAAGAAAGAAAGAAAAAAAGAAAGAAAGAAAAACAGTTAAGAGTGGAAATCAATGAAACAAAAACAAATATACAGAACCGAAAGTTAACTCTTTGAAATAATACACAATTGAGAAGACCCTAGTACAATGAGCCAAAAAATAGGAAAAACCCAAATTACCAGTATCAGGGATGCAGATCGTACAGACTTTAAGTGATAATAAAGGATATTATATTTATACAGTTTTATACCAATACATTTAAAACAAGTGGTAAAACTGATATATGAAAAAATAAGACAATATGAATTTTTTTTCCATTAAATTCATAATTTAAACTCAGTGCTCAGAAGGCTAGTAAATTCTCCTAAATCAGTAGTCAGCAAACTGCGGCCCTGTTGACTAATGAGTTTGCCGATCACTGTCCTAAATATTTAAGGAAGAAATAACCAATCTCTCTTCAAGAGAATGGGAAGAAGAGGGATGACTTCTAGCTTATTCTAAACACCAGACTCCGATGAAGAATTTCCAGAAAGGCAATTAACCAAATTCTCCTTCATAAAACCCTACACAAAATATTAATAAATTGAACCCAACAATACATAAAAAGATCATAAGTCATAGCCAAGTGGTTTATACCAGGAATGTAGGATGGTGTTACATTCAAAACCAACCAATGTAGGAATTAACCAGGCCTACTGTGTAAGAATAAATATGGGGTTTTATTTATATATAAAAGGCTAATATGCAAATGGGCATGATGCCTCACACTATAACGACTGATCAGCAGGAGGCTATATGCACAGCAGGCGTGGGTGGGCGGGGCTGTATGCACTGCAAGGCTGGGGGACGTGAGGCTGTGTCCCCCGACCAGCATGGTCTGACAGGGGACTTCTATTCAGAGAAAAGGCAAATAGCAATATTAAAATATTTCCTCTAATTAATTCCCCTTTAATGTGCATAAATTTCATAATTTCGTGCACCGGGCCCACTAATTTATATACACTAGAGGCCCAGCATGCAATATCACTCAAGACCCAGACCCGCCGTGCCAGCAGGATACAGACTGACTCTCACCATGCTGGACGGGACATGAGACCCAGAATCAGGTCCCTGCCCACCTGCACGCACCTCACCATGCACGCAGCCCACCCACTGCGTGCGCCTCTGCTGCACACACAGCTTCCTGGTGACCAGTCTTTGATCATTACGTGTTACAGCGTCATGGCCACAGGCCTTTTGTTGTATACTAGAGGCCCCGTGCACGAATTCGTGTGTGGCTGGGGTCCCTCAGCCTGGCTGGCAATCAGGGCCAAACGGGGCCTTCTCGCCCAGTCCTGATCAGGGATGATTGGGGCCAGATGGCCAGGGGGAGGGACTGCAGGAGGTTGCCGGCCACAGGAGGTTGGCCGGCCACAGAAGACTGGTTGTGTGAGTGCACTAACCACCAGAGAGCAGCTCATGTATTAAGCATCTAACCGCTGGTGGTCAGTGAGCATCATAGTGACCAGGCAACTGGTTGTTCAGTCCACCAGTCATAACAGTCACTTAGGCATACCTGCCTAATCACCCCTAACTGCTTTCTTGCCTGCTTGATCACCCCCTAACCACCTCTGCCTGCCTGCCCAATCGCCCCTAACCACTCTGCCTATTTGCCTGATGCCTAATTGCTCACCCACCTGCCTGCCCAATCACCCATAACAACTCTGCCTTGGCCTTGGCTCATGCCACCATGACTTTGTCCCAAAGGATGTCCAGAATGATGTTCGGAAGGTCATTCGCCTATCCAGTCTAATTAGTACAACATGTTTTCACTATATATATAGTTAGGGGACATGGATGGGCGGTTGGCCGGCCTGCCTGCTGGTCGAACTCCTGGTCAAGGGAAGAATTTGCATACTAGCCTTTTATTATACAGGATATACACTGAGTGGCCAGATTATTATGCATTCAGAATCATAATAATCTGGCCACTCAGTGTGTGTGTGTGTGTGTGTGTGTGTGTGTGTACGTCCATATTTCAGAGAGGAAGAGAAAGGGAGAGAAAGATAATCATTGATTGGCTGCCTCATGCATGCCTACCACTGGAATTGAGCCCACCAGCTGGGCATGTGCCCTGAATGGGAATCAAACTGTGACCTTCCGGTTCATAGATGGATGCTCAACCACTGAGCCACACTGGCCGGGCCAGAATGGGGTTTAAAAAATGGCCCCGCAGGAGCCCGGGGGAGCTGACCACCAGCCTTGCCCAGCCTCCCACAGGAAGCATCCCTAAGCCACCAGCCTGAGTGGCTGCTCGGTGTGTGAGACCATCTGCTGGAAGCTTCCTGCCTGTGAGAAGCAAGAGGCCAAAGAGACCTCCCCACGGGTCCCCGTGTGCTCTCTGGGCTGCTGTCCCCCAGCAGGGTGGCCACCATCACCTTCCCTACCTCACAGCCACGCTTGGCGAGCCCAAGGAGCCGGGGACTGGATGGTTCTTAGGAGGGGGCCTCACCGGGCACAGCGAGCTCACCTGAGGGGCAGGCACTGGCTCCCCTGCCTTTTAAACGCTCTCTCCAGCCTCTCCGGGGTCATCCTGGCACTCCCGCCCGGCAAGGAGAACTTCAAGGGCGTCCGGTCGGGCTCCGGGCCACTGTCGGCGGCGGGGCTGTCCTCGGAGAGTCCCCTCCACCGGCCGCCGCCCGGAAGCAGCCCCGGGCTGAGCAGGCGGGGCGGGCTGCCGGCGGCGGGCCTGTGCTTCTCGGCGGGGGGCTCGCCCAGCTGGCCCAGGGGGCTCCGCGAGGTGGGGCGGGCGCTGGGGGCCAGGCCCTCCTGTGGGGCCGTGCAGGCCGCCGTGCGGCTGGGCAGCTCCGGGCCTCGCCGGCCCTCCTCCTCCTCCTGGGGCTGGGCCACGGCGCTCAGGGCCAGCGGCCGCCGCAGGGAGCGCTTGCGGAGGGCGTCCTGAAGGGACAAGGACAGACAAGGTGAGGGTCCCGCAAGAGGAGAGGGAGGACTGGATCCCACTTCAAGCGCCTGCCCCGATGTGCCCTCCCCCAGGAAAGCCCATCCCATCCCCAAGTCCTCCTGCTGAAGTCCGCCTCCTCCTCTGAGATGCCCAAAGTCTTCGTTTCCGCAGTGTCTTCACCGCACCCACCTGCGTGAACCCCGAGAGAGGGCTGAGGGTGCAGCTTCAGAAGGTAAATGCGTGGCACCAGGGTCGGGCCTGGTTGTAGTTCTGGTGTCACCGCCCACCAGCTGTGACCCCTGAGACAAGCCACGAGACTTCTTTGCCCCTCTCTTCCCTCCCCGCAAGGCAACCTGTCCATACCACTCCCTGAGATCTCTGAACCCCAAACAAAAATGTCTTGCGGGATCCTGTTATACATGCTTCCTAACTGCTTTTGGGTTGCCTAGTTGTTGTTTTTAAGAGTTGAGTGGCAGACATGTTAATGTCTGTGTTCTGCAAACACCACCTACCACATAACTGGGTGTTACGCTATGTGGTGTAGGCACTGCATTTCTTTTCTGGAAAAGGAGTTCTAAACTCCAGAACACACCTGGCCCAAGTGGTGGAGGACGGACTGGGGACCTGGATGGCATGAGGGCTGCAGGAGGGCCCCGGGGAGGCACCAGCACAGAGCCAGACCCGGCACAGGGTTTGCCAACACTAGCTCCTGTGGGCAGCTTCACCGTCAGCCTTACCAGCTCCTGCAGGAGTGGCACAGGCCACCCTGCCTTCACCTGGTGTCCACAGAGCTCCTGGTTCTGTGACTATACCTAGCAGGCTCCGACTTCCATCACTTTTTTTTTAATATATTTTATTGATTTATCACAGAGAGGAAGGAGAGGGTAGAAAGTTAGAAACATGAGAGAGACATCAATCAACTGCCTCCTGCACGCCCCCTACTGGGATGTGCCCACAACCAATGTACATGCCCTTGACCAGAATCGAACCTGGGGCCTTTCAGTCCGCAGGCCGATGCTCTATCCACTGAGCCAAACCGGTTTCGGCATCCATCATTTTTGAAATGAAGGAATTCCAAAGGAATCAACTGGCCTGTCCTTCCTCGCTGCCCATGATGAACTGACGAAATGGTTGTTACGTTACCAACCTCAGGGACAAAAATACACCTGCAGGGCTTTTCCTGGCCCGCTCAGCGCTCCCCAAAGTGATCCTGGCCCAACGGGAAAGGCTGGGCTGGAGTCAGAGGAGCTAATTCTGTCGCGTTCTCGCCTAGCGGAAATTACTAGATACCTCCTCCAAACGCCCAGGGCATCCCCTGCCACAGGGCACGGAAACTGTGAGTCACCCTTCCCACCGAGACCCAAACTCGGGCCAAGGGTGGGAACCTCATCCTCGTCAGGGCCGAGCTGGCCTGGTCCCTGGATATGATGACATCCCAGCAAGAATTGCTCTTTTCTCTGGGGCAGCCCGGAAGGCTGGCCCAGGATCTCAACGGCCCACAAACACCTTCCAGGAAACCGGAGGAGATTCCACCACAACCCATCCTTCAATGTCCTCCACAGCACTCGGCTGCCCCAGGGCAAAAGCACACAGAATGACCACTGGAAGGTCAAGTTGGCGCAACCTCTTGGAGGTAAAGCAGATCCGTCGTCACCTCATCTCTGCCAGGAGGGGGTCTCAGCGGCACAGACTAGAGGATCAGACGGCCATGAACAGCAGGGCCCTGGCATTCAACCCTCCACCAGTTCTAAGTGTGTCCTGCCTCCCAGAGGGGTCACCACACCCTAACCGTTTTCATAAGAATAATATGAATGCCGAGACTGGTTTGGCTCAGTGGATAGAGCATCAGCCTGCGGACTGAAAGGTACCAGGTTCGATTCCGGTCGGGGGCACATCTCCAGTAGGGGGCGTGCAGGAGGTGGCTGATCAATGTCTCTCTCTCATTGATGTTTCTGACTTTCTATCCCTCTCCCTTTCTCTCTGTAGAAAATCAATAAAAAATATTTTTTTTAAAAAAAAAGACAAACTTTAGAAGAAAAGTAAAGAATAGTATGAATGATGCACTGTGTCCACAGTGGTGACGTAAGCGCCGCTGATCCTTAGCGGAACCAGGCAGGGCAGGCTCGGCATTCACCGCGCTGGCGATAACGGAAGCCAGCTGCCGGGAGAACACAGGGCAGGTGTGCTTCCATGCCCCCTGCTCAGGGCCCTTTCCTTGGGCTGACTTGGGGGGCTCCCCCACACGCACCCAGGCAGGTTCACCCTTCCCGCTCCCACGAAACTGGCTGGAGCACCCACCTGTGGGCAGCTGGCGGTGGGCCCGGCCATCAGGCCTCGGACCATCAGGCCAGACTTGGCCCGGAACTTCTCTCCCGCCTTCTTTGTGTCCGAGGCGGGCTCTGGCGGCTGCAGCTTGTCTCTCTTCTCCCACGCCGGGGCCACGGCGGGGCCCTCGGCCGGGACGGCCTGCGCCGGCTTACTTCGGTGGGGGGGCCTTTTGGATGACACAAAATTCCCCAGGATATCCCCATCCAGATGGTCGTGTCTGCGGAAAAAGAGTGTTTCCGTTAAAACAGACGCCCCAAAGGAATCGCTAACCACGAAAACCAAACCCACGTTCAACAGGCACTCCCAGCAAGCCCATCCACAAACCCGCAGTGACCGCTGGCCAGCCAGCGCGTCATTGTTAAAGACAAAACACAGACATTACTTTCGTATCAGGGCCAGTGTGGCCTACAAAATGAGAGCAGGAAGGAAAGGACAGAATCAGAGCTGACGATCCATGGTAGATTCCTCAACTATTTACACCCTCTACTATCAAGAGCACCCTTATTCCTGCAGATCCAAGCGATGAAGGAAAACTGCAGCCTTCGTACGGTCATGGGACATGAGAGCCATATATTACACGCCATGGGGTGGCGGACAGAGGCTGTGGCAAACCTGGCTCCTCAACAGGGCAGCTAAGGTTCAGTAAGGTTGGGCATGCCAGCGGCTTCACTGTCTGCCGCTGAGAAAGAAAAGGGTAAGAGAAAGAGAGAGAGAGAAAGACAACAGGAGCAGGAGGGTGAGAAGGGAGAGCAGAAGGAGTGAGGAAGAGCAGAAATGAGGAGGAGACGGACCAGGAACAGAGGGATCCGGCCCGCCATCCAGCAGGGCCAGCCCCAGACACGGGCTGTGCGGCTTCTCCCAGGGACTGGCCTAGAGGGGCACTGGCACCTGCTGTGCCCCGCTGCTTACCCAGCAGGGGGTCCGCGTGAGAGGCGGTCACGTGTGCTACGAAGGGGGCATGTCAAGCAGAGGACGGATTTGGAACCAGCCTGGGGGAACCTAGGAGAACTTCCAGAAACGGCAGCAGCTGGGGATGAAAGGACGGCCGGCTGGGAGAACGGTGCCCGGAGTGGGTGCAGCTGGGGGGGCGGAAAAGCAGCACCTGCCCGGGGCACCGTGGGTCCCGCCCACAGGAAGGGGTTTGCAAGTTCTCCTCAGGAGTCTGATTGTACCCCAAAGGCTATGAGAATGTCTGGGGGCCTTTCAGCAGAGCAGAGAGGTTCGAGGAGGTGGCGAGAGTCCTGGGGACCAGAAGAGCCTGGTTGTGCAGAGAAAGCAGGAAAGTGTAAGAGGCAGACCCCGCGGGCAGAGAGGAGCTGAGGAGAGCGCGGGTGTGAGTTGGGCAGCGGAGGGATCAGCTTCCACTCCTGCATGGCGCCATTTATCATTTCAGAGCGCCTCCTTGCCCGGCCAGGCCGGAGTCTGTGCTGGAGGAACCTCTCCTCCGCCTCGTAACGGCCGGCCTCCGCCTGCGTTAATTGCTTAATGGTCCTCACCTCTGGCCGGACACCCACACCCTCCCCCGCTTTGGCTCCCGTGGAAAGCTCTGGCAGGAGACACCCATTCCAGGAAGTGAGACTCGCCCTCAGAGACTACACCAGAGCGTTAAGGCTACAGTGTAACGGGATGGTTTCCCACATAACGGGTTCAATCAGGATTGCCAATCCACCCTGGCCAGGCGGCTGATGGCTGAGCACTGCCCGGGCACCACAAAGGGTGCAGGTTCAGTCCCCAGGTGGCGAATACAGGAGGCAATCTGCGGGTGTTTCCCTCACATCAATGTTAATCTTTCTTTCTTTCCCCCTCTCTCTCCCTCCCTCTCCCTCTCCCCACCCCTTCCCTCCCTCCCTCCCTGCTTCTCGCTCTAAAATCAACAAAAACATGTCCTCGGGTGAGGATGATAAAATAAATTTCAAAAGAATGCCAATTCCTTTTCTTCCTGAGAGTGCCTGAAGGCCTTGTTTTTCCCATTTTCCCATATCGCCAGCGTGGAGTTGTATTTTAAGAAGTTGTTAACAAAACCCTTCTGAATCCTGAATTTGAACTTTTAATCGTGCACATCCTCCATCACAAAGCGGTCCTTCCCACGGCCTCCGAGGGAAGCTCCAATGCTCCGTGACAGGAATTTTAACACACAGAGTGCGGGGGGCTGAGCGATGCCACCCCCGCACCCCCAGGGAGGCCCTGACCCCCAGAACCTGTGGATATATTACCTTCTATGGAAAGGCTTGACTAAGTTAAAGGTCTCAAGCTGGGGGGATCATCCTCGGTTATGTGGGTGCACCCCATTCAATCACAAGGCCCGCAGTAGAGGGAGACAGGAGGATCAGAGTCAGCAGGGGGAGGAGGGATGACAGAGCAGAGGATGGAGGGATCTGCCCAGAAGGCAGAGGAAGTGGTACAAGCCAAGGAATGGAGGCGGCCACCAGAAGCTGAAAAGGGAGAGGAAGCAGATTCTCCCCTGAGTCTCTAGAAGGAACAAACCCACGCCCTGCCATTAACCAGTGAGACCAGTTCTGGACTTCTGACCTCCGGGACCACAAGATAGCCGTTCGTGTGGATTTGAGAGCCCACAGCGATATTTTTATATGTCAAATTTCACGTCCATTTGGCCAGGCTGTGGTGCCCAGCGGTTCGGTCAAATACTAGCCTACATATTGCCACGCGAGTATTTCTGAGACTTAGTGATTAACATCTATAAGCAGTTGATGTAAAGCAAAGGAGCCTGCCTGGGTAATAGGGGTGGGCTTCACCCAATCATTGAAAACCTTAAGAGCAAGAACTGAGATTCCCAGAGAAGTAACTCTGCCTTGAGGCTGTAACCCAGAAATCCTGCCTGAGTTGCCAACAGACTTGCCCACCCCCACAATCACGAGCTAAAAATAAATCTACACACACACACACACACACACACACACACACACACACTTGGTTCCTACTGGTTCTGGTTCTCTGGAAAACTGTTACAGCCCCTGAGTTTAGAGCAGTTTGTTGCCGCAGCCACAGGAAACTAAGCCACAGTGAAAACGGAAGAGACACCTGGCTTTGCTGGTTTCTGAGAGCGACGTTCTCCACGCTGCATCTTCATCTGCAAGGTCATATATATTTACCAGTGTGGTCTCTGAGCATCTCGGCGGTAATTTGTTACTTTTCTTTGGGAGTGAGAGTGCAGGCATTGGCGTTTCTTGAGTGAAGTTGTTAGCAGTATTTTCAAAGTGATCCAGGAAGTATCTGGTAATGAGTTCAAGGCTTGTTTTTAGAGGATTGTCCTTTGCCTAACAGGGGAAAAAAAAAATCTCATTAATGGCATGTACCGCTTCAGAGGAATGGTAGCCAAGATGGCTATTCTAATTCTTTCACATAAGCTTGTCTACTTCTCAGTCGTGCATTCTTTCCTGAGTGCCCATTATAATACAATAATACATGAAGGACTGGGTTATGACAGATGAAGACAAAAATCTCTATCCTGAAAGAACCAGCCTCCATTGCATAAGACAGGCAATTGAATTTCAATTTAAATTTCATCTTGTTTTTTTCTCTAAGGATAACTTTATAAAATCTATGCCCTTTCATTTAAAAAATGAAGCCTTTGGGGATTGCTGACTCCCAAGTTTGTAAACATTTAGGATCTGGATATTCTCTTAGTTCACATCCCCTGCATCTGACACTGGAGAACGCAGCAGGTTACTGCAAAGAGCACAGAGAGGCCCTCAGGATTGACTAGGTTTACACACCAATCTTTTTCTTTTCTTTTTTTTTAAATATATTTTATTGATTTTTTGCGGAGAGGAAGGGAGAAGGATAGAGAGCTAGAAACATTGATGAGAGAGAAACATCGATCAGCTGCCTCCTGCACATCCCCTTACTAGGGATGTGCCTGCAACCAAGGTACATGCCCTTGACCGGATTTGAACCTGGGACTTTTCAGTCCGCAGGCCGACGCTCTATCCACTGAGCCAAACCGGTTTGGGCTACACACCAATCTTAAAGAAGTAAAAAGATATAATGAAACTCTTCAGTACTTGGTTGTGGAAATAAATAAAAGCAGTATTCCCTAACCCTGACTGAACCAAATATTACTACCTTAAGACATTTTTAAAAATACATATTCCTAGGCCCCACTGAGTCTTAAATCGCAAAGACTGGAGCCCTGATTCCTTTTCCAATCCCCTGATTAACGTGGACAGACAGCTGTCCACGCAGCAATCCACGGCTGGCCTCAGAGACCGGGCAGGTAACTGTGTCCGCCCCAGGCCACTTGCCCAGGAACCACGCTCTTGGCAAGAGCGGCCAGATGCGGGGCGTTCCGGGTGGCATTTTGCCATCAGAGCAATGAAGCACCTGGCAGAGAGCCTGGCACAGAGGGAACCCTGGGGCACCTCCAGCCCTCGCCGCTTCTTATTCCCGGATCTACCCAGCAGAACTCCGGGACCAAGACCCGCAGCCATCCGGGCTAGGGCCAAATTCAACAGGTGGATCAGGCCGTCAAAATCAGAGGGTGGCTTTTTCTTTTATTATGAAACCCCAAAAAATGTATTTATCTAAATCTAAATAAAATTTACAAGGAAACAAGTCAGGAGGGAGATATATATTTTAGATTATTTCAGCCTTCTTGTTTTTCTTCCAATACAGGAGATTTACTAAATTATACTTTATGGCTTTTCATATCACTTTGCTCATAAGAAACACAGCCGTCATATGAATCTAGACACCATTTCTCCGAGCCTCTATTCTACATAGGCACCTTTATCCATCATATACTTAAAAGGGAAAGACAAGCTCCTGGGATTAACATTAAACTGCACGGCTTCCCTGGAATCCTGCTGGCTTTGTGTGAATGTCAATGTCATTAATAAGCATTTTAAGCTCCAGTTAACTGTTTAATAGCTAATGACCACTGTATAAATCAAATAATCAGGGTACTTATCAAGACCTAATGAAGACATCCCAAGTCCCTTTAAACAATAGTTCCCTGAGGGAGACGACAGTACAGTAAAGAGAGAAAAATAACTTGAGTGGCAAAGATGGCTAGAAAACTGGGTAAAGAGGCAGCCACATGAAAAAACCCCTGCCCCGGAATGGGTCACTGAGTTTTCTGGTTCACTGTCTCACTCTCTGAGAGAAAATCTTTCTAAAACGCAGTCCACTCTCCCGCTTTATGCAGCCAGCGAGGGGTCTGCAGATCCGGGTCACTAATCTCCTGCAGGACTTCAGCTGACTGCATGCAGGAAATGGAGGGGCCCGAGGGTCACCCCAGGACCCAGGGACGAGGAGTGTCTATTCGATGTCCTTCCTCAGCCTCTGCCCTCTCTCCTCTGAGTGGAGCACAAGAGTGGCCGCCTGATGCTCCCCTCTCTGGCGCTTTATGGGTTCGCTTGGATTTCCTTCACTTTATGGAGGGAAGCCCGGCCCCCTTCCTCCCTGAGCAGTGAGGCGTGTGCACGCAGGGGGTTCTGAGGTTCCCCTGGGTGTCTCAGAAACAGCCTCGAGGGCTGCGGGGTGCCCCAAACCCGTCCCAACCCAACTGCTCGGTTTCCTTTGAGAAGAGGGTTCCAGTTAAAGGAAGCTTGACAGCCATTACTGGGACAGACCGGGGAGCGGAATTCTGTTTCCAACAGGACTGCTCCATCCTGTTTTCCACCAAACCTCCGCGGGTGATGTCATTTTACAGCCTTTTTAAAAATGTGACAAATGCTAACCTACATGGTCATTAGGTTCTTTCCAAAGGTGTTATGTGCCCTATCCCCAGGCCACATCGGCAGGAGAGACCATTCTTAAATCCAGCCAGAAGATTCTGTCTTCAGAGCAGAAAGAGCAATTAAGTCAGAACGGCAGCTTCATTCCCATCCACCCATTCATTCATTTAGTCAGTCAGTCTATAACCAGAAATGCATACTGACGATTTACTACGTCAGCAGGCACGTGGTAAGTATGGGGATGCAACAGTGAATCAGATGCCATCTCTGGCCTCCTGCCGAGTTCTAGGTGGTAGGGGAGGCAGATACTAACTAAACAGCCACACACACTCTGGCATGACCTTGCCAAGCACAGCAAGGACAGGTACAGGTGCCAGGAGAGCCTGGAATGGGGGTGGGGAGAGTGGGAGGGTGGAGGCCAGAGATGGAGGAAGCCCCACCCACCCCCACCCGTTCTCAGCTCCAGTGCCCCTGGGGGCTGAACCCCAGCTTCCTTTGCCTGAATCAGAGAAAAGGTATTACTCAGATCTGCAGAAGGAAAGCGTTGGGCAGGCAGGGATGGAAAATTTTAGTAAAACGGAATACTATGTTCTTGAGTAAAGTCTGGCTAAAAATAGCCACAGGGAATAACTGTGACAGATCTGGGTTCAAAAGAGCCTCGTGGCTGGGCACGTGCAGTGCCCCGAGGGGCAGCCGGGGCCGGGCCGGGACTGGCCCTGACTCACGGCCGGGACCCGGCAGGGCGTGGCTGGGTCTCTTTCCGCCTGCCCGCAGGTGTGCCCGCCTCCCGCTCCCCGCCCCTGACGGCCTGGCAGGGCCCGGGCCCGCTCTGACCCTGCCAAACTCAGTTCCCGAACATCGCGCCACGCGTTACAAGCGTGTACCTTGTTCTCCTTGTAGAGGAATTCAAGATGCAGAACCTTGCGGAGGTTGTTCCTGCTGTTGATGCTGAGGTCGGAGCGCGGGCGTTCCTGGTCCATGGTCACGCACGTCTTCTTCAGGCCCTGCGGGCGGGGGCGGGGCGGAAGCACCGGTCACCCCGATGAATGGGAACCCTCTGTTCTCCGCGCGCAGCG
This sequence comes from Lasiurus borealis, assembly GCA_004026805.1. Classification (NCBI taxonomy): domain Eukaryota; kingdom Metazoa; phylum Chordata; class Mammalia; order Chiroptera; family Vespertilionidae; genus Lasiurus; species Lasiurus borealis. The sequence goes on along the minus strand of PVJN01013256.1, from coordinate 10,650 downwards.
TAAACAGCGGCTGCTGGTGTTTATTAGGCCGATGCTTATCCTGCCTTCCTCCCTGACCGGAGAATTTACTTTCACATGCCCTTTACACTTGACCTCTCTTCACAAGGACTGTTCTGAATCTTACAATGACCCGGGGACTGAGCCAAGGGAGGTAGGCGTTGTTGGGCCTACGAAAGGAGAGGTCTGACACCCCGAGGCTGACTCAGGAGCCCAGGGTTTGGCCCTGGTTTGGGAGCCACAGAATATGACGCTTTAAAAGCAAACACAAGGAAAAACAAACAAAAGGCCAGTATTCGTTCCCTTCTTTTCTCAGAGATGGGAGCCAGGGTTGATTTGTCCCAAGTAACACAGTAGAGTCGCCTGGAGGGGCTGTGAGCAGCGACGCTGGGACCCAGCCCAGCCACACTCCCTCACCCAGCCTTGAACTCCCAGAAGGCCCAGCTAAGAAACCACCACAGCCCGTTGGCTGCCACCTCGCCTGCTCTGGAAGGATCCAGACTCAGGGCTAAACAGGCCTCGACTCCTCCCCTGGCCTCTGGGCTCAGAATTCTGCAGCGGCTCGCGCTGCTGGGAAAACAGGACCAGCCTGCCGTGGCCTGAACTGAGGCGAGAAGAGTGTGGGAAACAAGAGTAAGAACACCTCCTGACCGAAGAGCAAAAAGAAGCCTTTGGTGGGGGCAGGAAGAAAGGGAGTGTGGCCGAAACCGGTGTGGCTCAGTGAATAGAGCATCGGCCTGCAGACTGAAAGGTCCCAGGTTCGATTCCAGTCAAGGGCATGTACCTTGGTTTCGGGCACATCCCCAGTAGGGGGCATGCAGGAGGCGGCTGATGGATGTCTCTCTCTCATCGATGTTTCTAACTCTCTATCCCTCTCCCTTCCTCCCTGTAAAAAATCAATGAAATATAACAAATAAATAAAAAAGGAAGGAAGGAAGGAAGGAAGGAAGGAAGAAAGAAAGAAAGAAAGAAAGAAAGAAAGAAAGAAAGAAAGAAAGAAAGAAAGAAAGAAAGAAAGAAAGGGAGTGTGTGCTGGCAGAGGGAGGGCCAGGCCGGGGCGTTAGGGAGGCCTGAGAGCAGGCCCAGCCCCTCCTCTGGGCCTCACCCTGGCCGCGCCGCCATCAAGGTGATGGGGAGACTTGAGGGACGGTCCTCCTGCTGGGCAACCGCATCAGCAAGTCTCGCCACTTCCCAAGCTCCCGCACGCCGTGCGCTCCGGCATTTGACAACCACGGGGGGGGGGGGGGGGGAGGGGGGGGACAAGCACACCCTCGGGAACCAGCCAGTTCTCCGTCCCCTGGCCACTTACCCTTCGTTCACCCAGCAAACATCTGCCAGGCACCTACTATGTGCCAGGAAATACAGAAGGCAGGAGACAATGTTCCCCACCGCCCCGGGAGCTGACATTCTGAGGAGGAAACAGGCCATAAGCCAGGGATGCGTTTACAGTGTGGCAGACAGAACAGGAGAGTGGAGACAGAGATGAAGAACGCAGTTTTGGGGAGTCAGCTACTCACTGAGCCTCATCCCGTGCTCACTGCTAGCTTCCGGTTTCCCGTCTATGAAACAGAGGGAACGGACCACTGGTCCCCCGGCTCAGCTGCTGGAGGCGGGTGGACAGATCAGGCCCTGGCCCTCACCGGGTTCACACTTGATCGGGTGAGGGCCTGCGAAAGGTGGCGGGAACGGGAGTGGAGATGAGGGTGAAAAACAACTTAGGTCAGACTACCAGGGGGAGGGGGACTGGGTATGAGAATGCGGGGTACCTGGAACTGAGACTGTGGAAAGGGCGCAGCGCTGGTAATGACAGACCTATGGCGGGGCCACAGGAAAGAGTGGCAGAGGCAGGATGGAGCTGTCCCTACAGGAGCGGGCCACCGACCTGGGAGGCTGGGGCACCAAGAGTCACCGAAGTGGATCCTGACATGACGCCCCCTGAGAGGTCGTCACACTTGGTGAGTCACAGCTGGTGCGACGCAGGGTGGAGGAATGAGGTGCCAGGGGGAGCGGGGAGCCAGGTTACAGACAGCCTTGGAGGCCTGGGAGACCTTCGCCGGGACCTCATTCTAGTGGTTCTCAACCTTTTTTAGGCGACCTCGCTAGCAGTTTTCAACCTATGGATCGAGACCCACAAGTTGAGAACCACTGCTGTAGAGCCTAAGACCATCGGAAAACAGATATTTACATTGTGATTCATACCAGTAGCAAAATGACAGTGATGAAGTAGCAATGAGAATAATTTTATGGTTGGGGGTGACCACAACATGAGGAGCTGTATTAAAGGGTCACAGCATTAAAAAAGGTTGAGAACCACTGTAACGGGATCTGACCTGCTCACCCCGGGCAAGCTTCTTCGCCTCCGGCTCTCATGATCGTCTCGCAGGAAAGGGAGCCGTGACACCTGTCTTTCAGGACCGTTACAGGATGAGAAAACAAATGAGCGCCAGAAGGTTCCACAAACCATGACGGGAACTCAAACGGCTACAGCTGCCGGCGCCTGCCTTCGCCGAGCCCTGCAGAGAGTGCGAGGTCTCTGCCCGGAGCGGGGAAATGACAGAACAGCAGTCCGTCCGGGCTGCGGCCCCCACTCCCGATGACGTGTAGTGGGGTGTGGGCGCCTCCCAGGGCTTCAGGTGCCCAGATAAGAAATTCGAGGGCGAGAGGCCAGGTGAGCCGGACGATTGTCAAAGGTCCCCCAATTTCGGCGTCGGCAGGGGAGAGACAGACGTGAAAGCTCTAACTTGAGCATCAGTGAACGAACCAGACAAGATGAGCCACTCGTTCCAGCGGGAGTTACCTGAGAAGACCTCTTGGATGGAATGGGACTTGGGTGGACTGGGGAAGAGCAAGTGGAAGCATCTAGAACTGAGAGTGGGATGGTAAGGGGGCCTTGGACATCAGGTGAGGATTTGAGAATTCGCTGGCACTCAAGAAAGGAAAGGCATGCGGGAAACTCGGAGAATGTTGCCTATAGCCAGACTTTTATTTCTTTTTTAATATTTGTATTGATTTCAGAGAGGAAGGAAAAAAACAGAGAAAGAGAAAAAACATCAATAATGAGAGGAAATCATTAGCCAGACTTTAAAAATGACGGTAATGGTAAGTCTCATGGGCCTGTCCCTGACATATCCAAAGTCCAGCGGGGACTTGGCGATGGAAAGGCAATTTGCCATAAAAACATACAGAGCAGCCGAAACCGGTTTGGCTCCTTGCATAGAGCGTCGGCCTGCGGACTGAAGGGTCCCAGGTTCGATTCTGGTCAAGGGCATGTACATTGGTTGCAGGCACATCCCCAGTAGGGGGCGTGCAGGAGGCAGCTGATCGATGTCTCTCTCTCATGCATGTTTCTAACTTTCTATCCCTCTCCCTTCCTCTCTGTGAAAAATCAATAAAATATATTTTTTAAAAATAACATACAGAGCACATACAATGAAGCCACATGCTTTTAAAAAGAATTTTTTTAAAATAAAGATACATGTTTAGCACTAGCTGGTTTGGCTCAGTGGATAGAGGGCTGGCCTGGATCAGAGGGTCGCAGGTTTGATTCTGGTCAAGGGCACATGCCCAGCTTGTAGGCTCGATCCCCAGTAGGGGCTTGCAGGAGGCAGCCGATCAATGATTCTCTCTCATTACTGATGTTTCTATATCTCTCTCTCTTTCTCCCTTCCTCTGAAATCAGTAAAAATAAATATTTTTTTAAAATACATGTTTAAAAAGCAAACAAAGACTTTCAAAACAGATACACATCAGTGATGGGGAGGAGACAATGTTGAATACCTACTATGTGCATCACATAGTGCTCGGAAGCTGCCCATATATTATTATTAATCCTCATTATAAATCTGCCAGGGGAACGTCTTCTTATTCCTATTTTATAGGTAAGAAAATCGAGACAGCAGTGGGCACAGGACCTAACTAGACACTTTTCAAAAGAGAACATATAGATGGCCAAGAGACATATGAAAACATGTTCAAAGTCACTAATCATCCAAGAGACACAAATCAAAAGACAATGAGGTACCATCTCACACCTGTCAGAATGGCCATCATCAACACATCAACAAACGACAAGTGCTGGTGAGGATGCGGAGAAAAAGGAATCCCTGTGCACTGCTGGTGGGAATGCAGAATGGTGAGGCCACTGTGGGGAACAGTATGGAGTTTCCTCAAAAACTAAAAATGGAACTCCCATTTGACCCAGCAATCCCACTTCTAGAAAAATCAGAAAAACCAATCAGAAAGGATATATGCACCTTTATGTTCATAGCAGCACAATTTTCAATAGCTAAGATTTGGAAACAGCCTAGGTGACCATCAGCAGATGACTGGATCAGAAAACTATGATACATCTACACCATGGCACACTACACTGCCATAAAAAAAGGAGCTCTTACCATTGGCAACAGCATGGAGGGACCTAGAGAGCGTTATGCTAAATAAGCCAGTGGGAGAAAGATGAACATCACATGGTCTCACTCATTTGCGGAATATAATGCACAACATAAACCAATGAACAAAAATAGAGCGGGGGTGGGGGTGACATTTTAGAATATAATAGAAGTAAAACTATTATTTGCAGATTTTTAATATCGCCTACAACTTGTGTGATATACTATGTCAGTACAGTTTGGGTAATATTATTATGTTTAAAATCGTTTTTCTCAAAATATTAATGTTATTGCATGTAACATTATATTTAAAATATTTTTTCTTGAAATCTTAAGGTCTATTGCATGTAAGAAAATAAAATATAAATAAATAAAAGGAAAAGAAAATCGAGACAGTCCAAGCTCGCTGTAGTGGCGGACATCTGAACTGCTCAGACTCCAAAGCCTTTCCCTTTCCTCCCTTCAACACACTGTTTGTTGCCCAGTGCGGGCCGGGGCTCAGCAGCTGAGCAAGGCCCTATGTATGAACCAGGAGGTCTGGGTTCCACTCCCATGGGAGCACATGCCTGGGTTGCGGGCTCCATCCCCAGTGTGAGGCAGCCCATCAATGGTTCTATCTTATCAACATTTCTGTCTGTCTCTTCCTCTCTGAGATCAGTAAGAATATACCTTTTTTTTATTTTATTGATTTTTCACAGAGAGGAAGGGAGAGGGATAGACAGAAACATCAATGAGAGAGAGACATCAATCAGCCGCCTCCTGCACCCTCCCCCCCACTGGGGATGTGCCCGCAACCAAGGTACATGCCCTTGACCGGAATCGAACCTGGGACCCTTCAGTCCGCAGGCTGATGCTCTATCCACTGAGCCACACCGGATTCGGCAAAATACACTTTTTTTAAAAGACATTGTTTCTTCTGTTCCTGTGTGTGTGTGTGTTTAATATATTTTATTGGTTTTTTACAGAGAGGAAGGGAGAGGGATAGAAAGTCAGAAACATCGATGAGAGAGAGACATCGATCAGCCGCCTCCTGCACGGCCCCCACTGGGGATGTGCCCACAACCCAGGTACATGCCCCCGGCCGGAATTGAACCTGGGACCTTTCAGTCCGCAGGCCGACGCTCTATCCACTGAGCCACACCGGTTTCGGCAAAATACACTTTTTTTTTTTAAAGACATGTTTCTTCTGTTCCTGTGTGTGTGTGTGTGTGTGTGTGTGTGTGTGTGTGTGTTTAATATATTTTATTGATTTTTTACAGAGAGGAAGGGAGAGGGATAGAGAGATAGAAACGCTTATGAGCGAGAAACATCGATCAGCCGCCTCCTGCACACCTCCCATCAGGGATGCGCCCACAACCAAGATCCATGCCCTTGACCAGAATCGAACCCGGGACCTTTCAGTCCGCAGACCGACGCTCTATCCACTGAGCCACACCGGTTCCGGGTCCTGTGCGTGTGTTTTGATCCCAGACTAGAGCCGCCTCTCTCCTGGGACAGGGCTCCACGGCCAGGGCAGGGGAGAGCTGAGTCTCCCCGCCACCCCCCAGCCCCCCAACACCTCTCCGGGGGGCCCCAAGCCACACCCCCGGCAAGGAGGGCATAACCGTGGACGCACGTGCCTGGGGGGTCGGACCGCAGGGCGCTCTGTGCGCTCCTCGGGTTCTCTTTTTGGGGGCGCGGTTTTTCCGGCGGGAAAGAGGCCTCGGGCTCGCTTCGCCGTGGAGGGACCATCGCCCTGGACCCCCTTGGGCCGGAGGGGACCGGCCTGGGACCGCGCGGGAGTGACCATGGGGGAGTTTGGGGGGTCCTGGGCCGTGCAGAGCCCCGCTCCGGCCAGGAAAGGGGCGCTGCGCCCCGCATCCCGGAGGCAGCGGCAGCGGCAGGGGGGGTCTCCCGCCCCGAGGGGTGCAGAGCTGGCCGGGCAGCCCCGGGGCGCCCCCCACCGCCCGGCGACCGGCCCGACCGGCGCCCGCAGCGCCCCGTACCTTGCGGCTGAGGAACTCGCGGACCAGGGAGGCGGCCACCTCCTCCACGAAGAGGCTGTCCATGCCGGCGCCCCCGCGAGCCCGCCGCGCAGCCCCAGGCCCCGGTCGGTTGGCCGGGAAAGGCCGCGTTGCCGGGGCGACGAGTCGGCGGCGCCGGGAGGCCCCGCCCCTTCCTGGAGCCGGCGGGGGCGGGGCCTCCTGGAAGCCCGCCCACCGGTGCGAGCGAGCGAGCGGGAGGCAGCGCCTGCAGATGGGAGCCTGGGGCCGGGCTGGGACCCCTGCCCTGTCCACCTGGGGGTGGCCTAGAGCACGTCACTGCTCCAGGCTGAGCCTGCATTTCCCCCAAGACGAGAAATGGGGAGGATGTCTGCCTCCTGGATCCTCGGGGGGGGGGGGGGGGGCTAAACCTGTTGTGCCCAGAGTTCGGGGTCCCCAATAATCCACCACTAAGGAGCCTTTTCTGATGCAAAAGCAGAGTCTTTATTCAAACCCGGGTTTGGCTCCCAGCCTCTTTCTGGCGCAGCAGTGAGGAGAGCCGGGCGGGAACAATGAGTTTTATGGGGCAGGATAATTAGGGGGCTTAGGAAAGTGATGAAGGTTCCAGAGATTGGTCACTTGAATTGGGGTCTTTCTGTGGTTTAGCATCATTAGGACCTTAGCTGTGTCCCTGGAGCTGCATTGGTCCTTTCAGGTGGGGGTCGGGGAAGCTAGGACATGGCTGGCACACCTGTGGCCACTCCCAGAAAAGGGAGGGAGTTTAGGCAGGGGGCCCAGCCCTATAGGACAAGATGGAGGGGAGTCCATTTCCTTTCAAACCTGCAGCCAGCCACGTGGCCCCTGGAGGTCACGGCAGCACCCCAGCTGGCTCCTGGGGTCCCCTGAGGCGCACTGACCCTGCTGGCCTTGTGGGCGAGGGACACCGAAGCCCAGGGCTCCGACTCCTCAGCTCTAAAATGAAAGAACAAGCCCCTCCCCCACTCGGGCCTGCTTTCCCTGAGGGAGACGGTGGGTAATGGAGCACCCAGCATGTTACATACATCATCATCATCATCGCATCTTTGATCCTGCAACTTCCAGGCAGGTGCTGTGAATGGTTCCCTCCTTCAAAAGGAGACCGTGAGGTTCAAACAGCCTTTGATGTTGCTGTGGGTGGCACAGCCAGCGAGGAACTGGCAAAGCTGGATTCCAGCCAAACCCACGCTTTTGCCCAGTACCAACCCCCACCCCCACCCCTAACTCAGTGACATGAGCCACCCCATCTGCACATCACCCTGTGGATGGGTGTGCTGGTGCTGCTGTGTGAGTGCAGCAGAAGTGGAGGCTTGGCCACAGAAAGGTACTTTCTCAAAATTCCAGAGCGTGAGCGTCCAAAATCCAGGTGTCGGCGAGTCTGGAACCTCCTGAGGCCTCTCCCCTGGGCCTGCAGAATGCAGCCGTCTCCCTGTGTCCTCACCCGGTCTTCCCTCTGTGCTTGTCTGTGTCCCAATCTCTTCTTCTTTTCTTTTTTTCTAAATACATTTTATTGATTTTTCACAGAGAGGAAGGGAGAGGGATAGAAAGTTAGAAACATCGATGAGAGAGAGAGACATCCATCAGCCGCCTCCTGCACGCCCCCCACTGGGGACGTGCCCGCCACCAATGCACATGCCCTTGACTGGAATCGAACCTGGGACCCTTCAGTCCGAAGGATGACGCTCTATCCACTGAGCCAAACCGGTTTCGGCCCAATCTCTTCTTCTGACAAGGACACCAGCCTGGCCAGTGTGTGAGCATCAACCTTTGAACCAGGAGGTCACGGTTCGATTTCTGGTCAGGGCTCAGGCTGGAGCTGTGGGTTCGATCCCCTGTAAGAGCCATGGAGGAGGTAGCCAATTAGTTATTCTCTTTCGTCACTGATGTTTCTTTCTCTCCTTCTCCCTTCCTCTCTCTGAAATCAATAAAAATAGGAAAAAAATGTTTAAAGTACACCTGACATAATGGATTGGGACCCACCCCAATGACCGCATTTTAACGGACAGGCCACATTAAAGGTTCTGTCTCCACATGCAGCCACTCTCTGAGACAGCAGTTTAGGGCTTCCATGTGTGGATGTGGAGGGTCACAATTCAGCCCATAACACCTGTACGGTCACTTACGAACTTTTTAACCGACACACATGTTTTAAGTTTATTTTAAAAGGGAAGTGCTTCCAGGCAGTCATAGTCACAAAATCACCTGCTGGATGTGCTTGTTAAATCGCTAATTCACATTAAAACACACACCGAAGCGGAAAGTTATGCATTTGTCTAAAATCCCTTTGCAGAAAGCTGGCCGAGTGCAAATTCTACACCTAGACAGAAAGAGAGGGGCTCACAAAGACTCAGAGGAGCTGTAAAAGCTGAGGTACAGCCAAAACTGCTTCGGCTCAGTGGATAGAGCGTCAGCCTTCGTACTGAAAGGTCCTGGGTTCGATTCCGGTCAAGGGCATGTACCTGGGTTTCGGCACATCCCCAGTAGGAGGCATGCAGGAGGCAGCTGATCAATGCTTCTCTCTCATCGATGTTTCTAACTCTCTATCCCTCTCCCTTCTTCTCTGTGAAAAATCAATAAAATATATATTTTTTAAAACTGAGGTACAGAGACACATTCGTGGAGAGAACAGGTGGCAGAGTGCCTGGCTGACTTTCTCTAGCAGGAGGGAGACGGAAACTCCCGACTGCATTGAGCAGCCACTCCGAGTTCCCGGATCTTTGGTTGATCTGCCTGTAGTGATTACAGACTAGCTCCTGCTTGATGTCTGCTCGCTCCTTCCCTTCTTAATACACCAGCCACGTTCAGGAGGAGCAGATGAAAGTAGAGGAGACCATTGAAGCTGCAAAAGCCGAGGAAACTAACGATGACCCCCCCCCCTGAAGGAGAAGCTGAAGTGGAGGAGAAGGAGAAGGAAGTGGCTGATGAAGAGGAAGGAGAGGAAGAGGAAGAAGGAGCCAAGGGAGAATTTGAGGATGCAAAGGAGGAAGAAGGAGGTGAAGGTGAAGGAAAAGATGCCCAAGAAGCTGAGGCTGAGAAGAAAGATGAAGATGCTGGAGATGAGCAAACAACCAAGAAAAGACTGAACCCCCCTTTCCTTAATTATTTCAGGAGTAATCCTCCCTGTCACCAACGAGCAGTTGAGTTCCCGATACTGTATGAATGAAGAAGTCAACATATGTAACATTCTGAGGCGACTCAGGTTGGACAGTAAACGTTGTGCTATGACTTTTCTCCTTATGCAGAGTATCTGCTTGCAGAGTGGCTTCCTGGCTTGCTGCCACCTGTGCATGGTCCATGCTTAGGAGTTCAGGATCTATGACAATGTGAATAATTCAGGTGTTTACAATAAAAGCACATGAATACATGAATTCACTAATGTTAAACTTCATGGAAAAAATAGTCCTTTGAATCTTTGGTGGTTAGAAATTAAAGACCTCAAATCATGTGCAAAAACAGTAAATAAAGTTACACTGAATGACCAAAAAAAATACATTAGGGGCCAGGAAACAAAGAACTGGGCAACCATTCTCAAACCAGGAAGGGAAGTCACAGGTGTATATTATTGCTATGAATACAGTATTTCCTACTACTTACAGCATATACAATGTCATGTATTAGATGTCTTCCTATCGCATGAAGTACGTATTCTCATAGAATAATACTGCACATATGTTACAGTTATGGCAGTATGTCATATCTATATTAATAAAAGAGCAATATGTTAATTAGACCATGGGACTTTCAGAAGTTTTTCTGGGTGGGGCCAAGGCAGAGGCAGTTAGGGGTGATCAGGCCAGGAAGGGAAGGCAGTTGGGGGTGATCAGGCCAGGAGGGGGAGGGCAGTTGGGGACAATCAGGCCAGCAGGCAGAGTGGTTAGGGGTGATCAAGCAGGCAGGCAGGTGAGCGGTTAGGAGCCAGCAGTCCCGGATTGCAAGAGGGTTGTCCGACTGCCAGTTTAGGACCAATCCTATAGGGTTCTCAGATTGGAGAGGATACAAGCCCCTCCCCCATGCACAAATTTTGGGTTCCAGGCCACTGGTAATAATACAATAAAATCCCCTTGCAGTCATGTCAGGAGCCAGGAGATAAGAGTGGAAACACCCAGAGATCTGCCTCTGCCTACAGGCTTCCTGTAGTTTCAATCACATAGTCAGCCTCTGGCTATATGTCCTCAGCAGGCCATAAGCTCCCCAGGTATTCCAGTGGGTGAGGCTATTGTTTCCCCTCTCAGGAGCCAGGAGATAAGAGATACAGCAAGGGTCGTGGA
>PVJN01013255.1:0-49143 GCA_004026805.1 Lasiurus borealis | reverse complement strand
GATCAAAAGAATAAACTGGTGAATATAATAGAATCAGGAGCACAGAAAGGGAGTGGACTGTTAATTCTTAGGGGGAAAGGGGTGAAGGGTATACAGGGAGAGACTGGACAAAAATCATACACCTATGGATGAGATCAATGGGAGGGAGCTAAGGGCAGAGGGAGGGTGGGAGCTGGGTGGGGGGGGGTGCTATGGAGGGGAAAAAAAGAGAAACAAATGTAATAATCTGAATAATAAAGATTTAATAAAAAAAAATAAAAAAAATAAAAAACACACACACACAAAAAAAAATTTTTGTCTTAAAATAATTTGACTCACAAGATGTTGCAAAAATAGTGCAGAGTCCCTGTGTACTCATCTTCTGCAATGGTAACATCTTAAATAACTGTACTCCTTTCAAAACCAAGAAAATGGCACTAGTACAATAGTACAACACTATGTCTAAACTGTATACTTTATTCGATTTCATCAGTTTTGTGTGTTTTTAAAATCTTCCCCTGAAGACATGCTTAGAGACAGGAAGAGAAAGAGGGAGGGAAAGAGAGAGATACATCCATTGGTTGCTTTCCATACATGCCTGCACTGGGAATTGAACCAACAACATTTAGGTGTTCAGGACTATGTTCAATCAGCTGAACCACGGTGGCTGGGATCGTCAGTTTCAATGCACTTTTGTGTATGTCCAGTTTCCATTTAACAATACTCCAGTCTGTTTTCTGGGCCTTTTCTGCCCATACTACTTTTGAAGCAAGGTTAGGTACATGGAGGCCACCGACACGTGACACCTCACACTGGCTCTGTCACTGGCTCACAAGAACACGGGTTGTGGCCTACCCTCTTCATTATTGACAACCTGCACTTGGTGACTTTGTAAAGATCCTTGATACAGTACATTTCTACTTGTTTCTCTATGTTTTGGTGTGTGTGTACACACACTACGCTGGTGTCATAGGAAAAGTCTAGGATTCATACCACTTTAAAAATATTTCACATGTTTGTTCCACGTATTTTCCCCTTGAAGGTGGAAATGATAAAATATTAACAAATATAAGAGATCAGTCCAAGCAAAATAAAAGATTTCAATGAGTGCATCTACTCCATGGCTTTGTGGGTGTGTGGTCCCCAGTGACGTACTTGAAATGAGCAGGGTGAGCTTCCTTGTGCTTGAAGGTTGGTCCCGCTTAGGGAAGGCTTAGAAGTGTGGGCTGTGCAGGCAGACAGAGCAGAACTGGGATGCTGCTTCCAAAATGTTTACCATATAACCTAGCTCATTTGGCTCAGTGCATAGAGTGTTGGCCTGTAGAATGAAGGGTCCTGTGTTCAATTCTGGTCAAGGGCACATGCCTGGGTTGCAGGCTCAATCTCCAGTAGGGGGCGTACAAGAGGCAACCGATCAATGATTCTCTCTCATCATTGATATTTCTGTCTTTCTCTCTCTCTCCCCCCCCACCCTCTTTCCCTTCCTCTCTGAAGTCAATAAAAATATATTTTAAACAAACGTTGACCACATGATCTTGGCAAGTTATTTAATCTCTCTGTGCCTAACTGTTCCTCTTAGAACCTTGCAGAGTTCTAAGAATTAAACGTGCTAAAAATACGTCAAGACCAGGTCTCACCTCCAGAGACTTCTCATCTTGCTCACAGTTCAAGCTATAGTTCTTCCCAGGCCTCTCAGTTCCTGCATGACCCTTGACCCTCTGGCCCCTCTGGCCCCTCTGGCCTTATCTCCCCTCACACACTCCATCCCAGCTTTTCTCACACCTCGTTGTTGGCCCTTAGACACCTCCAGATCTTTACTCAAATGTCACCCTCTCAGCAGATCCCTTCCTGAGCTACTCTATGACACCTGGGCCACATGCCTGCCCCCACACTCCTTTCCACCTTTTCTGTTTTATGTTTCTGCAAGGCCCTGATCCTCACCTTACTTCACACATAGCACCTGTCGCTTGCCATTGCCAGCACCTCCCATCCCCCACCCCGCCCCAACTAAAATATCAGCTCCTTTATCGAGGCACTCTGACTCCTTTGTTCATGGCTTCATATCCAATACTCAGAAAATTTCCTGGCACAGGGGAGGGGTTCAAGTGAATGAATGAATGACCAGAAGTACATATAGGGTCCCTGTACTATAATCTCTAAATAGGTGCCATGGCTGTGTTGTGCTGTTGTATACACTGAGAACATGAGCCCTGACACCAGGCCTGTGGTGAGATTTAAATGAAACTACGTGTATGGAAGGGGTTGAAGAAACTGTAAAGGGCCATGCAAATAAGAGGTGAAAGGAATTATTACAAGGCTGTTTGTTGGTAACATTTTTACTCACTCAAGACTTTGTTCATTGTTCAGACTTATCCCTGCATCTCAACAGAGCTACCACCCTGTCACAGAATAACCACAGAATAATCTTAGGATAACCACAGAATAACCTATGTCCCCAGCAGGAGAAAGATATGTTGCTATACATGCTGTTGAAAGGGCATGTGTGCTCCCCTCGGGGCTCAGGGGCCTGTGCCCTGTGTGCCAGTCTCTCCTCACTTAAGTTACACTGGCCTCTGGGGTACTTGCTACACCACCCCAGGCTCCAACTCAAGGTGTTACACAACTTACCAAGTGACCGGAAGACACACAACGGGCACTTGGAAGATCAGGAACAACACTTGATTATAGGAAGCATGGGTGCTGAGTGGCCCAGGGGAACTGGATCCCAAATCTGAGCGCTGAATATGGCAGGGCTTTCCCTTTTCCTTCCCCCCTCCCTCCTGCCTTCCCAGTTTCTTTGTCCCTCATATGTAGACTAGGCTTCCAGACTTTTCCCAGGCTTTTGCAGCAGCCCCTGTGACTTTGTAAGGTAGGAAGTGAGATTTCAACTGAGACTCTGCCTGGAGCCAGAAGCTGGCCACCCTTGCAAGGGTTTTGCAGAGTTTTATGGCCCCTGTAAGACAGGTTTTTCAAGGCTAGGCCACAAGCAGAAAGGGTTTGCGAGCAATCATATGCATCAGAATGCAGTTGGAGGGCAAGGGGGTGTGGAGAGGGTGTGTGCAGGCTGCCTTCATAAAGGGAGAAAAGATTCCATGGCTTTCCTCTGAAATGGGCACTCAAGGCAATGAGTGTTGTGGCCTTGTGTTTAATATTGCTGTGGTTAAAAAGGACAAAGTAAAGAATGGCTCCTGGGCAGCTGGTTTGCTTGGCTGCCAGGTCTTTATGGGGAATAGTGTCCTGGTGGGGTTACAGTGTTCTAGGCTGTGATGCTTGAGACCTAAGTATATAGACAAAATCACTGCTTGTTCTAATGTGTGGCCTCACAGAGGTGAACCAAACACCCAAGAAGCCCATAAACCCACCCAACAAGGTCCCTTCATCACAATAGGGGGAAGGGAAGAGGAGGAGCAGCAGGGGTTGGGGTGCCCTGCCCAGCCTGGAAGAGGGACTTTCCCGGGAAGCCTCTCAGTGCCCCTGTTCTACAGATGAGAAAAGTGAAGACCCTCTCATGACCCCACAGCTCATAGGTGAGAGTTCCTGCATTCGAACTAAGTCTGTTTGTATCTTGGCCACACTCTCCTGTAGAAAACACTGCCTGAGAATCTGGAGCAAAAGGTGGGGTGGGGGTAGGGGGGCAGGATCAGCACAAGTTATTTAGTGTAGAGGTCAATACAGAGGTAGATTTTAACTAACTTCTGCCTCCACATAGCTATGTGACCTTGGCCAAGTTTCCTAACTAACCTCTAGTCCTTATTTCACTAATTTATTAAACAGGCAAGATGAGGATCTCTCCCCTAACGGTTGACATAAAATAAATGAGCAATGAGTGTAAAGCATTCAGCCCAATGTCAGATAAAAGGTGATGTTTTTTATAATGGCAGCACCTTCAGGCACCAGCAGTTTGCTGCATCCTTCTGCCCTGGGAGTTTGGTGGCCAGAGCCCCCTCTTCTTTGAACAGTATTATGGCGCCCTACTCAGTTCTGTCTGCGCTGTCCCATCTGCCTTCCATTGGGGACAGTTCCACAGGACACAAGCACGAGGAACACACATCCATCTTCCCATCGTGTGGTCTGCAGCTGGTGGTTCTAGGGCAGAGAAAAAGAGCAGGGTGATCTTGGTCCCTGTGATGTTTACTGGCTGATTTCCCCTCAGAGGCACCGTCAACTTCACATTTTATTAGGTGCCTTGTGACATCCATCATATCTGCTGGGTAAGCCACCTTTTCTAATGATCTGCACACCTCACCTCTGTAGTTTGGTCCTCTTCTGTCATGTCACAGGTGAGCCTTTGAGAAAAGGTGGGCAAAGTTTTGGCATATGTAGGAGTTTTGATGCATTTGCTTGGTAAACATTTGCTGAGTGTCATTCAATACCTTCTGACTGTATAGCCAGTCCTTCCTTTTGAGTCTCAATCTGGGATTTTCATATTTTCAGATGTTCAGCTTTCTTTAACTTAATCTGTGGGGATTCACATTGGTTAAACTGATAGGTGGCTAGAATTAACAGAGTCCTGCCTCCCAAGGTAGACAGATGTTAGGGAATGGGGGTGAATTGCTCACCCTGTTTTCTGAGTTGATTTTACAAATGAGCCTTTGAACTGTTTCACTGTAACAAAGTTCATTACAGCTGTTAAACAGCAACCATTGTAATCAGTAGCATCAGAGATGGAGGGCCCTGCTGTTGCTGATTGGGGTTACCAGATGAGACCTCAGTTCTTGTCTTCTTGAGGAAAAGATTTCAATAAAGAGATGAAATGTAGAAAAGCAAGCAAGAATTTATTGTCCGCAGCAAAAATATATCTAGGACAGTGAAACAGGAAAGGCATAGAAGAAGCAACAGGAGAGCCTGGACTGGGCTGCCTCGGCCCACTGGGAAGTCAGGGAAAAGGGGGCCTTGGAGTCAGGTTCAGGGGGTGAACCCAGGATGAGCTGTCACTGCCCATTGCTCCCCTGGTTGCAAGTCTCCTGGGGTCCTTTATAGGTTAGGGAGTACATGGGGCGGGGGTAGTGGACAGGTTGGAGGGGGAAAGGGGGATGGGAATGGCACAGGCATGCTCCTTGGAGGGAGAGTGCACACTGAAACCCTTATTAACAGGGGTTTTAAAGGCTGGGCATTTAGGGGAGGTCATTGGAGTAGATCAAGAGAATAGTCATCAGTTTTATGCTGATGAAACAAAATGATATTTATTCTCTTAATTTGTCTGTCCTTGATGTGGTTGGCAAATGGAACTTAATTAGATTTCTGTTATCTTCTCTCTGAGTAGGATGATTTAAGCTATTTACCTTCTGGATGGGGAGAAGTGCAAACCATTTACTCCTTTTTTTTTTTTTCCTGAGAAAAAGGGAGAGAGATAGAGTGAAAGAAACATCAATGATGAGAGAGAATCATTGATTGGCTGCCTCCTGCACACTCCCCACTAGGGATCTAGCCCGAAACCCAGGCATGTGCTTTTGGCTGGAATCAAACCTGGGACCCTTCAATCTGCAGCCTGATACTTTATTCACTGAGCCAATCCAGCTAGGGCCAAACCATTTACTCTTAAGTATTCTTAGTTTAGGGAAGATAGGATTCCCTAGGTGGCTAAAAATTGCTGGGCATCTGTCTTAGTTTGCCTATTCCG
Organism: Lasiurus borealis; assembly: GCA_004026805.1. Classification (NCBI taxonomy): domain Eukaryota; kingdom Metazoa; phylum Chordata; class Mammalia; order Chiroptera; family Vespertilionidae; genus Lasiurus; species Lasiurus borealis. Next base: position 43,544 of record PVJN01013255.1, on the reverse strand, counting down.
CTTGTCCTAAAATTTTCCTAGCTTTGCTACACTATAACACAATTATAATAAAGAATGTTCAGCAGTTCCTGGTCACTGCTGATCTAATTTTAATATCACTTTGACATGGGAACCCCTGTTTTGTAGCAGCAACTCCGCCTAATGGCCCAGGATTGATCAGGTGGCAGTGGGAAAACCAGACATTCTCTCTGTCACCACCTAAAACCTAATCAGCTGCCGAGAAACAGCCTTTGGAAGTCAGGCTTTGAGATGGAATCTTCACACTGGACATCGTCCCAGTTGATAATCTGTCACATAGCCTGCAAAGCCAGGCAAGGATAGTCAAAGCACATGCCTGTGTCTAAGTTGCTGTCCTTGAGAATTTTGGCATCTGTGGTAAGAGGTGTTACCTCACCTGACTGCAGTTTGCATACAAAGGAGGGTGGACTCCAGCAGAATGTCAGCCAGAGTGTGAGACCTCAGTACTCCTCTCCACTGCACTACCCACTCCCCCCACCCCAGCTCTGCCCCTTGGAGCTGCTCCACTGAGAGAACACAGCCCCAGGGAGGCCGCTGCAGGGTGGGAGGAACTCCAGGATCAGTGGGGCCCCCACTCACTGGTCTTCCAGCTGATTACTTGTCTGTCACACTCCGATCCCCAGAACCTTGCCAAGTGGTTATCAGTCCCTTAGACCTCCCACCCACCTGTATCATTGCATGCTTATCCCACAGAGAACAGAGGAGAGAAATTCCTGCCTGTCCCCCCTATTCACTGACCTGCACTTTCTCCTGTTCCTTCAACTTTCCCTCCACCCTTCCCTGTCACAATTGTGACATTTGGATCCACATCCCCTACCCTCCCCCCCAACCCCCACACACACCTTCCCAGGGACTTCCCCCAGCTGGTTTTGTGGCAAGTGGGCTTGCAGAGGCAGATGGAAAGTATCCCGCACATGAGAGCTGTCCAGTCCCAGCCAAAGGAAGGAGATCCTCACCAAAGGGAGATCCAGCCCCATAAGGTTTTCATTTTAGGGCCTGATGCTTGTAGTTTCCCACACAGCACCAGGTTCTGCAATTGTCAGGATACTGTCAGGCATGTTACAAAAGTGAACTCAAATGATCACATGCAAAAGGAAATGTTTTGGGTTCAAGTGTTCAGTCCAGAGGTGAACTGGCTTCTAGATTTAGGGACTGAGACCATATCAGACCTTGTGATAGAGATTTCACTCTCCAGGAACCAGAATGATGGAGGCTAATGCGATTACATGTGTTCGTTTATGTAAAATGAACATTTCCATCTGTTTCAAAACAATAAGATAGATTCAAGTCCATTGCCAAAGACACAGCAGAGGGCCTTTCACACCATCCGCTGAACCCCACACTGGACAAGGGGCCAATGAGACAGATCCTGCAATTCCAAGACTGTGAAGCCACAGCGGAACAGCAAGGACAGTGGCAGCTACAGCTTTCCCTGGGCCATCTAGGGCATGTAAATGCCAGGAGCCCTGCCTACCCTGGGGAGGTGTGGAAAGAATGTTCTGGAAGCTAAAAAGTCAGGGACCTGGAAGAATGCTGGTAAATATTTGTTTTTCCCTGTAGGGCGATTGGAAAGTTTATCCAGAGGCCTATGAAAACAACAGATAAAACACAAAGAAATGGAGCTAAAGCAAACATGCCTGGAATTAACCACTGGGAAAGCTAAACGGATTTTGTTCCAGAGAAAGGGCAGACCCAGGCCAACCATAGAAGGCTCAGAAAGGTTGTTTGTCCAGTGGATTAACTAAACATCTGGTCAAGGACCTTGTGTTTACAGCTTAGAGCAGTGGTTGGCAAACCGAGGCTCGAGAGCCACATGCGGTTCTTTGGCCCCTTGATTGTGGCTCTTTCACAAAATACCATGTGTGGGTGTGCACATACAGTGCGATTGACAATTCATGGCCCATGCACAGAAGTCAGGTAAGGGCACATGTGAGGGGCAACCAATTGATATGTCTCTTTCACATCAATGTTTCTCTCTCTCCTCCTCTTCCCTTCTAATCTCTTTAAAAAAATCAATGGGAGCCTTGGCTGGTTTGGCTCAGTGGAGAGAGCATCGGCCTATAAATTGAAGGGTCCCAGGTTCTATTCCAGTCAAGGGCACATGCCAGGGTAGTGGGCTCCATCTCCAGTAGGGGACGTGCAGCTGATCAATGATTCTCATCATTGTATTTCTACATCTCTCTCTCCCTTTCTCTTTGAAACCAATTAAAAAAAAATCAATGGGGAAAAAATATCCTCTGGTGAGGACTAACAAAAAAAAGGGAAGAAAGGAAGGAAGGAATTATTCTGCTGTTTGTTCTAATCTCTTAATATTGGGGCTTGGATAAAATTGCTGTGAGGATCACAGTTCTCATGGGCCAAGGTCGAAACCTCGTTGAGAAGAGGGTTCAGAGGCACCTGCCTAAAGTTTGGTCAAGGAGAGAATCTTTGTCACTAAAAAGCCATATTAACCAAGACAGTCTGGTAAGTTAATATTCAAGAAAAATATATTAATTTTTATTAAAATGTTCTATTACTTTATGTTAACGTTACTCATTTATTTCAGCCTTTTGTATTTACCGTGTCTCCATCAAAATAAACATACATTTCTATGAAAATTGAAGCTTTTGTTTTTTACAGCCACATAAACTTAAACTTTGTTTATTTGGCCCATGTTAGCCTTTGAGTTTGGCATGCTTGGCCTAAAGCAGTGGTCGGCAAACCAAGGCTTGCAAGCCACATGCGGCTCTTTGGCCTTTTGAGTGTGACTCTTCCACAAAATACTGTTTGCAGGTGCGAGTACACACGTACAATGCGATTGAAACTTCGTGGCCCATGTGCAGAAGTCTGTTTTCAGCCTGGGCAAGTCTATTTTGAAGAAGTGGCGTTAGAACACTCAAAGAGCCAAAGAACCACATGTGGCTTACTAGCCGAGGTTTGACGACCACTGACCTAAAGTAACCACAAAGAATGATCTGAAACTAAAACTTTAACTAAAAGCAGTTATTGGTGGTTAGTCACGTGCTAGGTCAGTATCTCCACTGACAAGTGTAGCCTATACCTTAACTGAACTTCTTGCCTTTTTGCATCTATGATAACAGATTATAGAAATGTCAAGGTTAGTCCTAGCTGGTTTGGCTTTCAGGCCAAAGGGTTCTGGTTCAGTTCCGATCAAGGGAGCACACCTTGGTTGCAGGCTTCTCTGTCCCAGGTCCTGGTTGGGGCTCGTGCAGGAGGCAACCAATTGATGTGTTTCTCTCACATTATTGTTTCTCTTGAGAAGGAAAATAGAGGGCAACTTTGGGGGCTTAAAGCATAGTTCAGTATCTAGTTAAACAGTAATCTTACAAGCCCCATTCTAACTGACTTGGGCAGAGCTACAAAGCCCACCCGAGGGGCCCACCACAAGAAAAACTATATATATATATATATATATATATATATATATATATATATATATATATGTGTGTGTGTGTGTGTGTGTGTGTGTGTGTGTATGTGTGTATGTGTGAGTGTGTGAGTGTGTGTATGTATGTGTATATACATATATATACACACACTCACACACACACATATATATATGTCTCAAAAGCTTTGGATCTGAATCCCCTGGGATGGGAGTGCTGGCTGCATAATAAAGGTTTTCTTTCCTGATTTCTCTGAGTGCTGGATCATTTGAAGAATTGCTGCCACAACACTCTCGGTCCTTCCCTCTCTTTCCCTCTCCCTAAAAATCAATGGAAAAATATCTTTGGGTGAGGATTAAAAAAAGAAATAAAGAAAGAAATGGCAAGGTTATTTGTAACTTCCCTTTTTCCAGACCCCTCAAGGTGCAACCAAATGCCCTGGACTCCAGGCCAGATGCCCATGTTAGCTTTTGAGTTTGACATGCTTGCTGTAATCCAATCCCTGTCTTGTTTTCTCCCACCTACATATAGTCTTCCTTACATTCCTTCCCAAATTTCAAATGCAGAAAATAAATTACAAAATTGTTATTCTCCAAGCATTTAAGATCTTGCTCCCTGTCAAGTTAGTTTGAGCTCAAATAAACTCTTACAGGTTTTGTTATTGTTAATCCTCACCTGAGGATATTTTTTTCCATTGATTTATTTTGGAGAGTGGAAGGGAAGGATAGTGAGAGAGAAAAACACTGATATGAGAGAGAGACACATCAGTTGGTTGTCTCCTGCATGTGCCCAACCAGGTCTGGGAATCGAACCTGCAACCCAGGTACATGCCCTTGACTGGGAATTGAACCCAGTAGGCTGACACTGACCACTGAGCAACTGGCCAGGGCTTGGATGTTTCTTATACTGACAGTTACATGACTACACATTTGTCAGAACTCATGCAAATCAAAACTTAAAACAGATTTTTTAAAAGACATAGGTTGCTAAAAACAGTGAATGCAAGTTTAATGAGGAATAAAAAAGGGCCACATTTTAAACCTGACAAGCTAGGGGAGTCCTACATGGCAGGCCTTACAAACTCAGAAACTGAAAGTAAACACAAGGTAGTCTTGATAGGGGGGCTTATAATCTGATAGAGCACCTAAATTAATCTGAAAAATAAACATATTTTAAATCTTAGATCACATATACTTATGTGAATAGGGGGTTGTTTTTCTTAAGTTTCCTTTTCAAGTCCTGTGCAAAGTGATGGAGGAGATGACTCAGCTGTGAATCCAGCAAGCAGATAAGCAGGGTTAGACCTACTCAGCAGGAGCTAAAACATCACCTCATCAACATCATCTCATTGCCTGATGACTAATTAGAATAGCTGACATCCATTCCCAGCCTCACCCCATTTCCTTCCCCTGTCCCTTGCACCTTGCTGTAAGACAGGATTTGATGCTTACTTGTAAGGGCCCTGTCTTCCTGGTTGGCTGGCCTTCTCAATAAATGCCTTATATTCCCTAATCGATTTTGCTCAAGGGATAGAGGGTCGGCCTGTGGAATCAAGGGTCCCAGGTTCAATTCCAGGCAAGGGCATATACCTTGGTTGCGGGCACATACCCAGTAGGAAGTGTGCAGGAGGCAGCTGATCGATGTTTCTCATCAATGTTGCTTTTGTGTATGTGTGTGTGTATAATTGATTTTTTACAGAAAGGAAGGGAGAGGGATAGAGTTAGAAACATCAATGAGAGACATCGACCAGCTGCCTCTTGCAGGCCCCCTAGTGGGGATGTGCCCACAACCAGGGTACATGCCTTTGACCGGAATTGAACCTGGGACCTTTCAGTCCGCAAGCTGACGCTCTATCCAGTGAGCCAAACTGGTTTCGGCTCTCATCAATGTTTCTAACTCTCTATCCATCTTCCTTCCTCTCTGTAAAAAATCAATAAGATATATTTTAAGGAATAAAAAATAAAATAGAGAGAGAATCCAAGATGGCAGCATAGGTAAACACCTACACTGCTGCCTCGAACAATTTCAAAACTACAACTAAAAGACAGAACAGACATCATCCAGAACCACAGGAAAGCTGGCAGAGTGGAAATTCTACAACTAGAAGGAAAGAGAGGAGCTCACAGAGATCTAAAGGAGCTGTAAGAAGCTGAGGTACAGAGACGCGCTCGTGGAGAGAGCAGGTGACGGCGAACCTGGCTGGCTTTCTCTGGCAAGAGGGAGATGGAGACTCTCAACGGCATTGAACGCCTTATCCTACGACACTAAACCCCAGATTCAGACAAAACTCATTCGGGGGGGGCAGTTTAGACTGTGAAGGGGGAGAAGTGCACAGAAATTTAGGGGAGTTGCAAAAGATCAGAAGTCTGGTGGCATGCACGGCACTGCACACAGAGGACCGACTGCTGATTGTGCCACTGGCTTTTATGAGTGGGCGGGAGACAGACCCTCCCAACTGTGCCACTTCTAACTCCACTAAACCCCAGTTTCGGGCAAAACCCTGGGGATCCAGACTCATATGGTTCCAGAGCGCAGGGGAGCTATAAAGGCAGCGGTCTAGAGGCGCTGCGAGAGAGCGCATGCAGGCACAGGGACAGCTCCAGCGATTATCCAGTCACGTGAGAATCAGGGGCCGTGGAGGGCGGGGCCAACTGGAAGGCAAGGCGGTCCCTTAAGCCCTGAGACTCCACCCCTCCCAACAGAGAGGCTTTTGCAGTTTTTCAAGTCTTGTATCATAAGGCTGAATCCAACACAGAAGTTCTCCCAGCATAGTGAAAATGCCGAGACAAGGGAAGGGATCACAAACAAAAGAAATGGAGGAAAACAAATGACTGGATATAGAGTTCAAAACCATGCTTATAAGGTTTTTCAAGAATATCCTAGAAAATTTGGATAAAGTTAGCGAGTCCCACAAAGAGATGAAAAAGGACCAACTAGAGATGCAAAAGATCCAACTAGAGATGGAAAAGGACCAACTAGAGATGATAAAGGACCAAATAGAAATTAAACATAGACTGACTGAAATAAAAATATTATAACAGAGACCTAACAGCAAACTAGTGGAAGGCAAGAATCAAGTAAAAAATTTGAAATATAAAGAATCAGAAAACACTCAACTGGAAAAGCAAGAAGAGAAAAGAATCCAAAAAATGTGAAGATAATGTAAGGAGCCTCTGGAACAGCCTCAAGCATATCAACATCAGAATTGTGGGAGTGCCAGAAGAAGAGAGAGAGCAAGATACTGAAAACCTACTTAAAGAAATAATGAGTGAAAACTTCCCATATCTGGAAAAAGAAATAGACTTACAAGTCCAGGAAGCACACAGAACCCCATATAAAAGGAATCCGAAGAGGACCACACCAAGACACATCATAATTAAAATCCCAAGAGCAAAAGACAAAGAGAGAATCTTAAAAGCAGCAAGAGAAAAACAGTTCATTACCTACAAGGGAGCACTCATATGACTATCAGCTGATTTCTCAACAGAAACTATGCAGGCCAGACGGGAGTGGCAAGAATTATTCATCGTGATGAATAGCAATAACCTACAACCAAGAATACTCTATCCAGCAAAGCTATCATTCAGAATTGAAGGCCAGATAAGGAGCTTTACAGATAAGAAAAAGCTAAAGGAGTTCATCAACTCCAAACCAGTATTATATGAAATGCTGAAAGGTACTCTTTTAGAAGAGGAAGAAGAAAAAAATAAAAGATAAAAAATTATGAACAACAAATACATATCTATCAACAAGTGAATCTAAAATTTAAGTGAATTAAAAATTTGATCAACAGAATAAACTGGTGAATATAATAGAATCAGGAGCACAGAAAGGGAGTGGATTGATAATTCTCAGGGGGAAAAGAGGGAGGAGTGTACAGGGAGTGACTGGACAAAAATCATACACCTATGGACTCATCAATGTGGAGGAGGTAAGGGTAGAGGGAGGGGTGGGAGCCGGGTGGAGGGGAGCTATGGAGGGGAAAAAAGAGAGACAAATGTAATAATCTGAACAATAAAGATTTAATTAATAAAATAAAATAAAATAAAATAAAATAAAATAAAATAAAATAAATGCCTTATATTATTAAACTCTGCCTTCATTATTGCACACAGTATCAGGGGGTCTCTCAGTAGCAGTCTGAATGTAAACATTTCTTTTTTTTTAATATATATTTTATTGATCTTTCACAGAGGAAGGGAGAGGGATAGAAAGCTAGAAACATCGACGAGAGAGAGACATCGATCAGCCGTCTCCTGCATGCCCCACACTGGAGATGTGTCCGCAACCAAGGTACATGCCCTTGACCGGAATCGAACCTGGGACCCTTCAGTCCACAAGCCGATGCTCTATCCGCTGAGCCAAACCGCTTTCGGCTGTAAACATTTCTAACTAAAATTCCATGGTGGGTTATAGCATCCTAGGCCTGCAGCTTTCTTGACAAAGGTCAACTTTTACCCTTGAAATGTTCTATTCTTTGTGCTTCTAAGATAACATACCTTTGCAAGATCAGAGCCATTTTCTTTTCCAGACCCTAGGAAGGCACAAGCCTGGCACCAGAGCACAGACCACATTGTTACCTTTTGCCCACAGACCATCTCTCTATCCCGTGCAGGAGGCAGCCAATCAGTGATTTCTCTCTCATCATTGATGCTTCAATCTCTCTCTCCTTGAAAAAAAAAAAATGTGTCTCTCTGTTTTACTTTTTATCCTGTCTCAGAGATTTCCCCGACTTGGCTGTCTTCTGCGCTTCTAAATCTACCACCAATGAATTTCGTGTAACCCTCCTTATGTCTTCTTCTTTGATTCTAATGTATAAAATAAGCTGCAAAACTGACATTCTCCAAAGCATTTTCTCATTCCGTTGATATTTGGCTTCCCAGCATCTGTTATCAGTTTGGTTCAAATAAAGTCTCATAAGACTCTTCATAGACAAGACATTCTTTTGTTGACAAGAATATTATCTTGAAGTATTCCTTCCAAATTGCTTATTAATTTCCAAAGGAAAATAGAAGTTTTCAATGGAGACTAAGTGGTACCACCTTAACCAAATAATCAAAGCTAATAGCTAATGATGGGGCAATCATGAGCCTCCTGTAATGATGCCTCAAGGATCTTTTTTGTGGAGTTTCCACATACAAAAACATGCACTTCTTGATTTAATCACAAAGAAACAACAGACAAAACCATTCTGAGATAGTTTATATAGTGAAATGGCTGCAACTGATAAAAGCTACAGGAACCGTAGGCCCTTGCTGATAGCTAATTGGTTAGAGCATCATCCTGACATGCCAAGGCTATAAGTTTGATCCCTGGTAAGGGCATATACAAGAATCAACCAATGAATGCATAAACAAGTGGAACTTGATTTCAAGTTTCATACTTTATGGTCAGAGAAGATGCTTGATATGATTTCAGTCTTCTTAAATTGTGTCCTAAAATGTGGCTTATCCTAGAGAACGCTCCATGGGCATTTGAAAATAATTTATATTCTATTGCTTTGTAGTAAAATGCTCTAAAGATATCCAACCCCAGACTCTCCTCATGTAGTTCTAGTTCACACTTCTCTCGCCCCTCTAGAGTCTTAGGGTGAGCAATTGTGAACAACATTTTGTGTGTTGGTCCTTTAAAGAGGGTGCTTGTATTTCTCACCGTCTCTCCCTGGTGGACAGAAACCCACTGCTTTCACAATCAGATATTATGCTAGTGCCTTTCCCGGTTCTGGTGTTCTATGTTCGGGAACCCAGATTGGGGTTCCCCATACTTCTCATGTATCCCTCTGGAAATTCAGCTGCTGCTTATGCTTCCACACTCCTACAAGTCTCAGTGTGGCCTTGGTTTTTAAGCCTTCTTTTCAGCCAGTTTTCAATTGGTCATTTTAGTATGGCTTTTCTTTTTTTTCTAATAAACATATATTTTTTTTTTTTATTTTTTTTAAAGAGACACTAACACTCCTTTTTAAAATATGTATATATATTTATTTTATTTTATTTTATTTTATTTTATTTTATTTTATTTTTACAGAGAGGAAGGGAGAGGGATAGAGAGCTAAAAACATCGATGAGAGAGAAACATCAATCAGCTGTCTTCTGCACGTCCCCTACTGGGGATGTGCTGGCAATCAAGCTACATGCCCTTGACTGGAATGGAACCTGGGACCTTTTTTTTTTTTTTTTTTTTAATATATTTTACTGATTGCTTACAGAGAGGAAGGGAGAGAGACAGAAAGTCTTTCTTGTCGTTTTATTGATGGTTTCTTTTGCGGTGAAAAAGCTTTTTACTTTGATGTAGTCCCCTTTGTTTATTTTCTCTTTAGCTTCCATTGTCCTAGGAGCAGTATCAGTGAAGAAGTTCTTTTGGCATATGTCTGAGATTTTGCTGCCTGTGGATTCTTCTAGTATTTTTATGGTTTCCCATCTTATATTTAAGTCCATTTTGAGTTTATTTTTGTGTATGGTGTAAGTTCGGGGTCTGGTTTCTTTCTTTTTTTTTCTTTTTGCATGTATCTGTCCAATTTTCCCAACACCATTGATTGAAGAGACTGTCTTGACTCCATTTTATGTTCATGCCTCCTTTGTCAAATATTAATTGAGCATAGTGGTTTGGGTTGATTTCTGGGTTCTCTATTCTATTCCATTGATCTATTATGTCTGTTCTTGTGCCAGTACTAGGCTGTTTTGAGAACAGTGGTTTTGAAATACAGCTTGATATCTGGTATTGAGATTCCACCTACTTTGTTCTTCTTTCTCAGAATTGCTGTGGCTATTTGGGGTCTTTTTATATTCCAGATGAATTTTTGGAGAATTTGTCCTAGATTTGTGAAATATGCCATTGGTATTTTAATGGGGATTGCATTGAATCTATAGATTGCTTTGGGTAGAATGGACATTTTTAAAAATTAATGTGTTACATGTGTACATATCTTCCCATTGCCCGCCCACCCCCATTCCCATGCATGTCCTAACCACCCAGTGTCTTGTGTCCATTAGTTGTGGTTATATGCATGCATACAAGTCCTTGGGTTGATCTCTTATCTACCCCACCTCTCCCTAACCTTATGACTGTAGTTTGACAGTATGTTTGATTCTTTTATTTTAAATATGTTTTACTGATTTTTTTGCAGAGAGGAAGGGAGAGGGATAGAGAATTAGAAACATCGATGAGAGAGAGAAATCTATCAGCTGCCTCCTGCACACCCCTATTGGGGATGTGCCCGCAAACAGGATACATGCCCTTGACCGGAATCGAACCTGGGACCTTTCAGTCTGCAGGCCAACGCTCTATCCACTGAGCCAAACCAGTTTTGGCATATGTTTGAATCTTTACTACTTCTGTATCTATCTTTTTGTTCATCAGTTTATAATGTTCTTTATTATCCATAAATGAGTGAGATCGTGTGCTATTTTTCTTTCATTGACTGGCTTATTTCACTTAGCATAATGCTCTCCAGTTCCATCCAGATTGCTGCAAATGAGAAGAATTCCTTTTTTGTGGCAGCATAGTATTCCATTGTGTAGATGTACTAGAGTTTTCTGATCTGGTCATCTGCTGACGGGCACCTAGGTTGTTTCCAAATTGTAGCTATTATAAATTGTGCTGCTATGAACATATATCCTTTTTGATCTAGTTTCTTAGGATATATTTCTAGGAGTGGGATTACTGGGTCAAATGGGAGTTCCATTTTTAGTTTTTTGAGGAAACTCCATACTGTTCTCCACAGTGGCTGCACCAGTCTACACTTTCACCAGCAGTGCAGGAAGGTTCCTTTTTCTCTGCATTCTCGCCAACTCTTATTATTTGTTGATTTGTTGATGACTGCCATTCTGACAGGGGAGAGATGGTATGGCATTGTCATTTTGATTTGCATCTCTTGGATAATTAATGACTTTGAGCACGTTTTCATGTGTCTCTTGGCCTTCCTTCTGTCTTCTTTCGAAAAGATTCTATTTAGGTCCATTGCTCATTTTTTTTATTGGATCATTTATCTTCCTTTTATTCAGTTGTATAAGTTGCCTGTAGATGTTGGAGATTAAACTCTTATCAGTGATAACATTTGCAAATATATTCTCCCATACAATGGGCTTTCTTGGTGTTTTGTTGATGGTTTCTTTTGTTGTGAAAAAGCTTTTTGTTTTGATGTAGTCCCATTTGTTTATTTTCTCTTTAGCTTCCATTGCCCTAGGAGCAGTATCAGTTCAAAAGAAGTTCTTTTGGCATATGTCTGAGATTTTGCTGTCTATGGATTCCTCTAGTATTTTTATGGTTTCCCGTCTTATGTTTAAGTCTTGTATCCATTTTGAGTTTATTTTTATGTATGGTGTAAGTTGGTGGTCTAGATTCATTTTTTTCCCCATATATCTGTCCAATTTTCCCAACACTATTTATTGAAAAGACTGTCTTGACTCCATTTTATATTCATGCCTCCTTTGTCAAATATTAATTGAGCATAGTGGTTTGGGTCGATATCCGGACTCTCTATTCTATTCCATTGGTCTATATGTCTGTTCTTGTGCCAGTAGCAAGCTGTTTTGAGAACAGTGGCTTTGTAATACAGCTTGAAATCTGGTAATGAGATCCCACCTACTTAGTTCTTCTTTCTCAGGATTGCTGTGGCTATTCGGAGTCTTTTTTTGTTCCAGATGAATCTTTGGAGAGTTCTTTCTAGGTCTGTGAAATATGCCGTTGGTATTTTAATGGGGAATGCATTCAATCTATAAATTGCTTTAGGTAGTATGGACATTTTAATGGTGTTCATTCTCCCAATCCATGAGCATGATATTCTCTTCCATCTGTTGATATCTTCCTCTATCTCTTTTTTCAGTGTCCTGTAGTTTTCCACATATAGGTCTTTTACATCCTTAGTTAAGTTTATTCCCAGGTATCTTAATTTTTTTGGTCCGATGGAAAATGGGATTGCTTTTTCAGTCTCTCTTTCTGTAAGTTCACTATGGGTGTATAGAAATGCCATAGATTTCTTGGCATTAATTTTGTATCCTGCTACATTGCTGAATTCATTTATTAAGTCTTAGTTTTTTATTAAGTCTTTCGAGTTTTTTTATATACAATATCATGTCATCTGCAAATAAGGACAGCTTTCCTTCTTCTTTTCCAATTCGGATGCCTTTTATTTCTTCTTCTTGTCTAATTGCAATAGCTATTACTTCCAGTACTATGTCAAACAGAAGTGGTGAGAATGGGCATCCCTGTTCTTAGGGGAAATGGTTTTAATTTTTGTCCATTGAGTGTGACACTGGCTGTGGGTTTATCGGATATGGCTTTTATGATATTGAGGTATGATCCTTCTATTCCTATCTTGCTGAGAGTTTTTATCAAGAAAGTGTGTTGGATTTTGTCAAATGCTTTTTCTGCATCAATTGATATGACTATGTGATTTCCCCCCCCCCCTCAATTTGTTTATGTGATGTATCGCGTTTATTGATTTGCCGATATTGTATCATCCTTGCCTTCCTGGGATAAATCCTGATTAGTCATGGTGTATAATCTTTCTGATGTACTGCTGGATACAATTCGTTAGGATTTTGTTGAGAATATTAGCATCCATGTTCATGAGGAATATTGGCCTGTAATTCTCTTTCATTGTGTTGTCTTTTTCTGGTTTTGTTATTAGGGTGATGCTGGCTTCATAGAATGAGTTCGGAAGTGTTCCTTCCTCTTGAATTTTTTGGAATAGTCTTCTGAGGACAATATGTTTTAGTTCTTCCTTGAATGTTTGATATAACTTTCCTGTGAAACCATCTGAGCCTGGGCTTTTGTTTACTGAAAGCTTTTTGTTGACTGCTTCAATTTCTTCCATAGTTATTGGCCTATTGAGATTTTTAGAATCTTCCTGATTGAGTTTTGGAATGTTGTATTTTTCTAGGAATATGTCCATTTCCTCCAAGTTGTCCAGTTTGTTGGAATAGAGTTGTTCATAGTATTTTTTTACAATCCTTTGTATTTCAGTGGGATCTGTTGTTATTTCACCTCTATCATTTCTGATTTTGTGTATTTGAGTCCTCCCTCTTTGCTTCTTGGTGAGCCTGGGTAGAGTTTCATCAATCTTGTTTATCTTTCAAAGAACCAGCTCTTGGTTTAATTGATCTTTTGTATTTTATTTTGGTCTCTATGTCATTTATTTCTGCTCTAATCTTTATTATCTTTTTTCTTCTGGTCACTCTGGGCTTTCTTATTGCTCTCTTTCTAATTCTTTGAGTTGTAGCATTAGATTATTTACTACCATTTTTTCTTGTTTTTTTGAGGTAGGCCTGTAGAGCTATAAACTTCCCTCTTAGGACTGCTTTTATTGTATCACCTAGGTTTTGGATTGTTGTATTTTCATTGTCATTAGTTTCCAGAATGTTTTAATTTCTTCTTTGATTTCATCGGTAACCCAATCAATATTTAATAATATGCTATTCAGCTTCTAAGTGTTTAATTATTTTGGATTATTTTTATTGTAGTTTATTTCTAATAGTATGCCATTGTGGTAGTCTGAAAAGATGCTTGGTATGATTTCAATCTTTTTAATTTGGGTAGACTTTGCTTGTGACCCAATATGTGGTCTATTTTTGAAAATGGCCCATGTGCCCTTGAGAGGAATATATATCATGCAGCTTTGGGATGAAATGTTCTGAAGATGTCAATTAAGTCCATCTGATCTAGTGAGTCATTTAGGATTGTTGTCTCTGCTGATTTTTTGTGTAGAGGATTTATTCAGTGATGTCAGTGGTGTATTAAAGTCCCCTACTATGATTGTATTGTTTTCTTTTTTTAATATATTTTATTGATTTTTTACAGAGAGGAAGGGAGAGGGACAGAGAGTTAGAAACATTGATCAGCTGCCTCCTGCACGGCCCCCACTGGGGATGTGCCTGCAACCAGGGTACATGCCCTTGACCAGAATTGAACCTGGGACCCTGCAGTCCAAAGGCTGATGCTCTATCCACTGAGCCAAATTGGTTAGGGCTGATTGTATTGTTTTCTATCTCTCCCTTGATATCTTCCAGGAGATTTTTTTATGTATTTGGGTGCTCCTGCATTGGGTGCATATATGTTTACCAGAGTTCTTTCTTCTTGTTGCATTGCTCCCTTTAGTTTATGAAGTGGCGTTCCTTATCTCTTGTTATGGACTTCTCTTTGAGGTCTATTTTGTCAGATATAAGTATTGCTACCCCAGCTTTTTTTTTTTTTCATTTCCATTTGCCTGAAAGATATTTTTCCATCCCTTCACTTTCAGTCGGTGTGAGTCCCTTGTTCTGAAGTGGGTCTCTTGTAGACAGCATATATATAGTATCCATTCAGCCACTCAATATCTTTTGATCGAAACATTTATTCCATTTACGTTTAAAGTTATTATTGAAAGGTACTTGTTTGTAGCCATTTTTATTTCTTGAGGCTGTGTTCACTCTTACCTTTTTGTTTCTTCTTTTTACAGCATTTCCTTTAGCATTTCTTGCATTGCTGGTTTGGTAGTGATGAACTCCCTTAATGTTTTTTTGTCTGTGAAGCTCCAGATTTCCCCTTCAATTTTGATTGATAGTCTTGTTGGATAGATTATTCTTGGATTGAGTCCCTTGCTTTGCATCACTTTGTATATCTCCTTACATTCCCTTCTAGATTGATGTTTCTGTTGAGAAATTATTTGATAATCTGATGGGGGATCCTTTGTAAGTAACTCTCTGTCTCTCTCAGTTTTTAAGATTCTCTCTTTGGGGATAACATTTGCCATTGTAATTATGGTGTGTCTTGGTGTGGGTATTTTGGGATTCATCTTACTTGGGACTTTTTGTACTTGAGTAACTTTTTTCTTCCCCATATCAGGGAAGTTTCCTATCAAATAAATTTTCTAATCCTTGCAGCTCTTCTTGTCCTTCTGGCAGTCCTATTATACGTATTATTTCATTTTGCATTGTCCCAAAGCCCTCTGAGGCTCTCCTCTTGCTTTTTAATTTTTTTCTCCAGTTGCTGTTCACATTGGCTTGTTTCTGTACCTGATCTTCTAACTTTCTGATTTGGTCCTCAGCTTCTTCTAGTCTACTGTTGATGCCTTCCATCTTGTTTTTGATTGTAGCTATATCATTTTTCATTTCTTCCTGATTTTTGCATAGGTTGTTGATTTTCTCATCCATCTGGTGTATGAACTGTATGAACATTACTCTGAATTCTTTTTCTGTCATGTTGCATGCTTCCTATTCACTTATTTCCTTACTTGGTGATTCCTCCTTTTCTTTCCTCTGGGTATTGCTTCATTGTCTCCCCATTCTCACTATCACCAGAAGGTTCAGTTGTCAAGTTGTAGGGCCTGAACCATGTGCAGTGGGAGTTTTGCAGCACCCCCCAAGTGTCACTGCAGAGTTCTGATACTAAGACATGCAGTTGCTATGGGTTGTTGGGAACCATACTCACCCTGGGTCAGAGTCACTGGTACTTAGTGTCGCCTCATGTGTGCACCTAGAATCAGGGAAGCTGCCTATACCACGTTGAAACAGAGAACCCACTGGTGTGTGCCAAAAATCAAAGTCCCCTATTGCGTGTCAGGAGTCAAATGCTCCCTGTATCCATGCTGAGAATCAAGTGTTAGAGTCTCTGTTTCTTGTTGCTACCTCACACTGAGAATCAGGTCCCTGTGTGCACATATGCCAAGATTTGGAGTCACTGGCTCTTAGTGTGAATGTACTGGAAATCAGGGATCTCAGGCACATGTAATGAGGAATGGAGTTTAGTCACTGGTAGTCAATATTGCCTCTTGGTTGGAGATTCAGGGTCCTTGATCTGCCCGGAAGACTGAGTTGCTCAGCTGCACTGTGTTGATAGGAGGTCCACTTCTGCTCTGCAGTAAACAGCCTTCTGCATGCACTTGCTCTGAATAAAAGTCAGGTCGCACTGCCCCTTAGTGTGGGTGTGGGGTCTGCTCACGTGGGTGTACATTGTGGAAAACAAACTCACTGTGTCCATATGCCCAGGCTCAAATTCAGCACAGCCTTTCTATGTGGGCACAGGGTCTGGTTGTGGGGAACAAACTCCCTGAGAATGCACATCCAGGTTCAAATTCACCACAGCCTCTCTGTTAAGGTGCAGGGTATGGTTATGGGAAACTAACTTCCTGGGTTTGCATCCCCAGGCCCAAATTCACTGCTGTCTCCCTGCTTGGGCATATGATCTGATTGCAGAAAACAATCTCCCCAAGTTTGTGCAGCTATGTTCACATTCAAGACTGCCTTCCTGCCCGGGCATGGAGGCAAGTCTTGGGAAACAAATTCCCTGAGTTTGCAAGTCCAGGGTCAAATTCAGGGCTGTCTCCCTGCCCTGTGTGGGCGCAGGATCTGGTTGCAGAAGACCAGCTCCCTAGGGATGAGCAGATAGGCTCGAATTCCGCTCAGTCTCCCTGTCTGGGTACAGAGACTATTCGCAGGAAATAAACTTCCCATGTCTGACACCAAGACTCAAAGTCAGGCAAAGTCGCCACTGCTTTGTGTGTGCAGACAGCCTTATTGTGCGTCTGGGGTTATAGTTTCTATGTCACTGCTCCACAGGTGATGGGGAAGGGGGATTGGCTTTGTGACTCAGAAATCTGTGGCAGGGTGCCTAGAGTCCTGGTGTCCCTGGGTCTGCAGCTGTGGTGTCAGGTCTTCTACTAAAGTGGCTGTAGAGTCCTGATTTGCTTCTGAGACCAGACTGGGTGGTGGCAAGGGTAGGATCCTAATCTCAAGCACTTCTGTTCTTCAATATGGCATGGTCTCTGTGCCACTGGTGTCCTCCCCAGAGTGTTTGCGGAGGCCGAAGGGTTTTGCTGTCTAATACTGCCCCGATTGGCAGCCCCCTGGAAGAACTTCAGGTTCTAACTGCCCTTATTTTACTCACATACATACCCACACATGTTCACACACACCTCTATCACTCCCTCACTCTCTCACACACTCTCCCTCCCAGCTTTCCTGCCAGTCACCATCTTGCCTCCCTAGGTTGGCTTTTCTATACTTCAGTAATTTCATTTTGGTCCTGATTGGTGGAAAGTGTAGCTTTCACCTAATCCTCCACCATTGAGAAGTAAGGAAGAAGGCAGCATGCAGGATTACTCACAGGATAAAGTTGTGGCATTATCTGCTGAGCTCCTTGAGCTCACTGCTTTCTCACTGTCTCCAGAGTCTGTGGGTAAGTTTCCTTTTGAACCTTACTGCAGCTGTTGAGTTATGAGCTTTCAGACTTTGAGCATTTCACTTTCAGACTATTCTTTAATTCTTAAAACATTCATATGATAAAACGAAACCTAGTATTATGACCCCATTGTCCATTTTCCTCGATAAAGTAGTGGCCAAACATGGTTCCCAAAATCTCACTTTTATTTCAAAGTCTCTGAAGGAGAAGATGGATATAAGACATTTTGGGTGATTACTCACCATGCACTCCCAACTTTCTTCTCCCTGGTAATCTCATCTTGGAGTGGCTGAAAAGCCTATCTTTTCCAACCTCCCTTGAAGCTAAAGGTAGACATGTGATGTCATTTTGGCCAATTAAACACAATTACAAGTTTTCTCTAGAGCTTCTGAGAAAAAATATATATATACATATATATGTATATATATCTACACTAATAAAAGAGAAAGATGCAAATTGATTGTACCTTTGCAATGCCCACCAGCCAATCAAGTCAGTATGCAAATGAACCCAACAAAGGTGGGTTAATTTGCCTATTCAGATGCCGAGCGGCTGGGGGTGGGCCAAACGCCTGTTTTATCACCATGGCGACAATACAGGTGTCCCACACTGCCTTAGCTGCTCTGGGCCTCTGGGCAGCATGGGAAGGTGGAAAGGTGACTCCGGGCTGGAGCAAAGGCAGAAAGGCAGCTCCCATCTGGAGCAAAGGCAGTGCCGGCAGCTGGGGAAGGAAGGCCCATTCTTGCATGAATCTTCATGCATCGGGCCTTTAGTGTGTGTGTGTGTGTGTCTGTGTGTGTATCTATTGATTTCAGAGATGAAGGGAAACAAAAAGGGAGATAAAAACATAAATGATGAGAGAGAATCCTCAATCGGCTGCCTTCTGCATGCTCCCCACTGAAGACAGAACCTGTAACCAGGGCATATGCTCTGACCCAGAATTGAAACAGTGACCTCCTGGTTCCTGGTTCAGTGCTCAACCACTGAGCCACAACCGGCTGGGCCTCTGAGAAAGATATTTTGTTTTCACATAAAAGGAACCAGTACAAGAAAAGAGACACTTGTGATTGGTGTGTGTGTGTGTGTGTGTGTGTGTGTGTGTGTGTGTGTTTTAAAATCTACTTACTAGAAGCTCAGTGCAAAAAATTCATGTATTGGGAAGAGGGTATCCCTCAGCCCAGCCTGAACCCTCTCCAAACTGGGATTTCTCTCACAACCTGGGACTATTGACTCCCAACTGCTCGCCTACCTTCCAGCCTGATCACCCCCTAATCACTCCCCTGCCAGCCCAATCAGCACCTAAATGCTCCCCTGCCAACCCAGTCGCCCCCAACTGCCCTCCCCTGCTAGCCCAGTTGCTCCCAACTGCCCTCCCTGTAGCTCTGGTCCTCCCAACTGCCCTCTCCTGTGACTTGGTTCTCCCTCCCGCAACTACCCTTTCCAGCCAGCCATCTTGTGGTGGCCATGTTTGACCACATGGGGGTGGGTATCTTTGACCACCTGAGGGCGACCATCTTGTTTGAGGGCGTGAGGGTCAATTTGCATATTACCTCTTTATTATATAGGATTCCTTCCTTAAATATGACTTGTGATGTCTGTGGCTGAGGCAATCATATGATGGTGATTAGATAACAAGAATGAATAATGTATAATACTAAGGATAACAGAGAAAAATAGAAATGACATCACTGAGTTATCACACCATTCCTGATGCCATCTGCTCTTGGACCTTGTGAAAATTAAACAAAGCCAAACCATTGGGGCAGCTTACAGCCAGCCTGTGAATCTCATGGCCTTTATCTTCCCCAACTAAAGACGCTTGAGAAAAAATAGTTAATACCGCTCTTCCCCAAGAAGAGAATGCATAATTTAAATCATCCTGAAACTACTAAGGCAGAAGTGGGGAAAAGGGAAGGGAAAAAAAGGGAGTTTTATCTCACAAAACAAAGAAGTCAGCAGTCTTGGGACTTATCAGATGTTCTCATAAATTCTAGGAAAGCCCCAGCAAAGTAAAAGGGGGCCTTGAAACCTAGTCTGTGCCCAAGGTATCTGGCAGAGGAATATTGAAACCTATAGACAGAGGAATATAAAGCACCTTGAACCTCCACCAGGCTCACATGCAGATTAGCTGAGTTCCCAGCTGCGCTTTATACCAGAGATATCTTGATAAATATGCTTGCTTTACTTCCTTAACAAATTCACTTGCTTTGCCATATGCTGCTGTCTAGTGTCATTTATTTGGAATTTTTCTTATGAGACTGACAAGAACTGACGAGGGGAGAACCCTCCCCTTTAGAGTTAGGGGGTTCTCCCATAACATCTTTTCTGGTGTTTCTGGTGTCCTATAACACTGAGAAATCAAAGAAAGGGAGCCTTGGAGTCAGGTTCAGGGGTTATCCCAGAATGAGCTGCTACTGCTCGTTGCTCCCCTGATTGCAAGTCTCATGAGAACCCTTAGAGTTTAGAAGGGCACACTTGTGGGGAAGAAAAGGGAAAGTAAAAGGTGCAGGCATGCTCCCAGGAGAAACATGGGTCCTTTGTTTGGAAGGTTTTTAAAGATTGGGAGTTTAGGGGAGGATCTCACTAAAGTATTCATCAGTTTTTCCAACCAGGTCTCTACTGGTTGGTTAGTGGCAGGGAAGTGGGTCTTAAGTCATTTCAGCTGGTTCTGACATCATCTGCCTGATTTTGCTGCTTTTCTGGGCTGCAGCTAAACAACAACTGAGGACTCAATGTTATCTCTACGGAGGAAAAGTCAGGGGGTCTAACCTCATGATCAGTGATAGGCAAGGGGAGGAAAAGCCAGCCTGTGGGTAAAGACCGGTGCCGGTTTTGCCATTGCTAGGCACCTGGGGCTTTTTGCCTTGGTGACCTTTTGTATTTGGCTGTATATTGCTCATCTAATTTGTTCCACTATTGTTTCAGTTTTCTCATTCTACTTGCCAAGGAATTTTCCTAGCTTCTTACTATCCTGCCTCAAAAGAATTCTCTTTCAGTCACTAAATCCAAAGAAACCAACATCACCAGGGACAATGAATATTTCCCCAGGAATAGGAGGAGACTCTTTCAAAAATCTTAACTCTGCAATTTCCATAACTCTGACATACCCTGGAGAACAGGAGGAAACTCGGCCAAAGGACAGACAGAATCCTCTATCATCCCAGTGAAAGGGAAGCTTGAACTAAAAATTAAGTTGTATAGTACAATTTCATCTCTTTTTATTATTTTTAAAAAATATTTTTATTGATTTTTATAGAGAGGA
This sequence comes from Lasiurus borealis, assembly GCA_004026805.1. Classification (NCBI taxonomy): domain Eukaryota; kingdom Metazoa; phylum Chordata; class Mammalia; order Chiroptera; family Vespertilionidae; genus Lasiurus; species Lasiurus borealis. The sequence goes on along the minus strand of PVJN01013255.1, from coordinate 22,724 downwards.
AAGGGGAGAGAGAGAGTTAGAAACATCAATGAAAGAGAAACATCAATCAGCTGCCTCCTGCATACCCCCTACTGGGGATGTGCCCACAACCAAGGTCCATGCCCTTGACCAGAATCGAACCTGGGACCCTTGAGTCTGCAGGCCACTGCTCTATCCACTGAGCCAACTCAGTTAGGGGCAATTTCACTTCTTTTACTCCTCATTTTGGGAACTATAATACTATGGTTTGCCTATTTCTGGCAGTTAAACACTGGAATTTCCTAAATGATAACAAGCTCCTTTCCACCAAGCCTGGGTTTATATTAATGCAGTATTTTTTGGAAAGCCCCTAGGAATACGGGTTAGTTGCTAGGAAACCAACTCCATTGTTAGAGGGTTGAAACTGCAGTTCCACCCCTGGACCTCAGAGGAGGAAAAAGGGCTGAAGGTGAGATAATCATCAATGGCCAACTGCCGGAAGCCAGTTCCAGCAAGTCATAATTGCAAGAGTTTCATTGAAAGGTTGATGGAACTTGGGGACTCAACAAGGGCTGAGTCACATATGTTGTCACCTGTTGCAAATGGCTGTAGGCATTTCCCCAAAACCTGAAAAGGATGATTGTTGGCTGTAAGACTGCTCAGGACATCTTAATCTACATGTTACTGCCTCCTGTTGGCCAAACACCCGAACAGCCAAAGGCTTGCCTTAGGACAATTTGTGTTAATAAAAAGCAAGAGGTCCTGAGACAAGGAGAACTTGGTTTCTTCAGCCAAGTTCCTCTACACCTCCCCCCCCCCCACACCCCCAATGTCTTTCAAAATTATGTTTTGTCTCTGGACTCTTATTTAATTTATGCACAGCTTCTTCTCCAGACTGCTGAACCCGTCTAGATGTTGGATCAAGACCATCAGCATTAAATGGCAGTCAACAATTTAATCAGTCATGCCTAAGAAATGAAGCTGCCATTAAAGCCTGAAAGGATGGAGTTCTGAGAGCTTCTGAGTTAGTGACCAGCAGGAGAATCAAAAAGGGCCCAAAAGCTCCATGCCCCTTCCCTCATACCTGGCTTTATGCATCTCTTCTATCTGGCTATTCCTAAATTATATTCTCATATAATAAACCAGTAATCTAGTAAGTGAATTGCTTTTCTGAGTTCTGTGAGCCTCTCTAGCAAACCAGAGGAGAAGGTTTGGGGAGCTTTAAATTTATATATTGGCGTCAGAATTGTAGGGTGGGAGTGCAGTCTTGAGAGACTGAGACCTTAATTTGTGGTATCTAAAACTGTCTCCAGTTCAATTGCATCAGGATTGAGTTAAACTCTAGGACATCTGGCTGGTGTTGCAAGAATCAGAGAATTGCTTGGTGAGTTGAAACTCCCTCATTCCAAACACATATACATTTGGTGACTAAAAAGGAAATGAAAAAGTCCAAAGGCTTCATTTGAGCTGCAGCCAAAACCTCTTGTGATTTTAATGCCCCTAGTATTCTTGGCAGTTAGAATTAAATAACTTCATTCTTAATTAGGCCTTTGTTTACATTAACTGCTCTTCCTGCTCCATTGCTGTTCTCAGCAATGTAATCTTATCAGGTTTTGTTTTGTTTTGTTTTGTTTTGTTTTGTTTTCAGAAGAAAAGAATATCTTTAAGGTAGCTGCAACCAGTTGCTGGCACCAGGAGTCTGATGCAGAAAAGCATTATCTGTGATGCTATCTCGATTCCTCTCCTTTAAAATTCTTCTGTTTGGTCAGGAACTTTGGAGGTGGTCTTTGGATGTTTGTCTGCTTCCTGAAGAAAGCAACCTTTTCTTTTCACCCAACACTGTCTCTCAAATATTGGCTTTTGAGCAGTGAGCACCAAAACTTGTTTTTTTTGGTAACACCTTAGCCCTAAAAAGGATGTTAAGGATGTATATCTTCCTAATTTTACTAAGCTTTTAAAATTAAGAATAGATTTTATATTTTTTCACATCTTTTTTGGCAGCTATGAGATAATCATAAGGTTTTTCCCTGTGACTTTTTTTTTTCTTTTTTTGATCCCTTTCATCCATTTCACACACCCCTACCAACCCCTCTCCAGAACTACCTCTGGCTACCATCAATCTGTTCTAAATTCTGTTGTTTGTTTTTATTTTAGATTCCATATATGTGAAATAATGATATTGCTGGTAGAAAGGGGATCCTTTTACAAAGTCACAAGAAAAGAATTTCTGGGGACCCATACATGGGAAGTTGTAGTGTAGTGGTGTTAGGAGCAGAAATAGAATATTAGAAATTAATTATTATTATAAGAAGTATTAACTATAATTATAAAAAATATTAATCATGCTCTGTTAACGGTGATGGTTCTTTTCTAATTAGAGAAAGAGCATTCTAAACTCCCTGAAAGTCATATGCCCTGGGACATGGGAGCTAACATCGGAATGCTGTCCGTTCTCCTTCTGAGAACTGCCTATCATTATGAAAAGATTTACAATCTCATGGCACCTAGTCCTGGAAGCACCTGCTCTTTACAACCCCAGCCTCTATTACCCATAATCTCTCTGCATAGTGTCCCGCCCCCAACCCTCCCCGTCCAGCCCACTTGATTTGTAACCAGTAGTGATTAACCCATGCCACTTTCCCATGCCTGTAACTCCTACTTCCCCACCTAATCTTGTCTTTCTCCCCAATATAAGCAGTTGGCTTATGGTGGGGTGCAGAGCAGATTTTTGTGGATGACCTGCTGCTTTCCCACACTGTCAGCAGGATTGGAATAAACACTCATATATGATTCAATCCTGTCTCAGCTTAATTGGCTCAAGTAGTGACAGGCAGCAGAGTATAGTAGTAAGATTTACTGGGATAGAAATAAAGTTTGCCCTCCGTTTTCCAGTGTCTCATCTCTGTCCATCCTGCGGTAGAAAAGTCCATCCTCGTCTCTTCTCTTCATCAAGAAGAAAGGCCAGTGTGCAGCCATTCTGTGCCATGTGTTCAGTCCAATGCAGTCTCTGTCCTCATCTGGCTAGCTTCATCTCTGTTCACAGCTGCACGTTGGCAGATGCTATGTTGCTGTACCCAGACTCGGCTTGGCTTCCACAGAGAAAGAACACTCATGTTACTGGGAGAGAGGGAGAAGGAGAGGGGGAGGGGGAGAATTATTAAACTTGGATTATATTATTTTGGGCTGGAAAGGGCTAGGTACTTTTTCAACTAACCAATAGATTTCCCAATCTTTTACAGGCTGGTGGTGGGTCCTTCCCTTAATCCAGTGGTTGGCAAACTCATTAGTCAGCAGAGCCAAATATCAATAGTACAATGATTGAAATTTCTTTTGAGAACCAAATTTTTTAAACTTAAACTTTTTCTAACACCACTTCTTCAAAATAGACTTGCCCAGGTCGTGGTATTTTTTGGAAGAGCCACATTCAAGGGGCCAAAATGCCACATGTGGCTCACAAGCCGCGGTTTACCAACCACAGCCCTAAACAATCAATATCCTAGATCTTCTAGAGTTCTGTGTTTCTTATCCAATCTGATCCTTTTCCAGACTAAGCACTACCTCTTTATGGTGGCCATCTTAGTACCTACTGGGCATGGCTCATAGTACAGTGGTCAGCAAACCACGGCTTGTGAGCTACATGCGGCTCTTTGGCCCTTTGAGTGTGGCTCTTCCACAAAATACCATGACCTGGGCAAGTCTATTTTGAAGAAGTGGCATTAGAAGAAGTTTAAGTTTAAAAAATTTGGCTCTCAAAAGAAATTTCAATCGTTGTACTATTGATATTTGGCTCTGTTGACTAATGAGTTTGCCGACCACTGTATAGTAGAAGCACCTCCCCCTGCACCATCACTGTCATAGCTTGTAGGCTTCTACAGAGTTTGTGCCCAGCAGAGGGATTTACCCTTTATTCCTGTTATTCCTTCTCCCCATAGCCTGGATGAGTGGGGAATTTGGAAAGCTGGTCTTTCCTTTCTACATAGGTGGATTGAGCAATGTTAATTCCCCTTGGTGGGGCAATGCTGCAATCCCCCGTGTTGTCTGTGAATGTTGCAATTTCCTAGCAAAGTAGACTTATTATCCCAGTTAGCTCTTTAGTTGATTATACTTACTAATGTCTGATTCCCTCTAGTCCCTTCCTTTATTAATATATAACTACCTATGCTAACATATTGGTATTTGTCTTCTCTGCCTGACATATTTCACTTAGGATAATGCCCTAACATTTCATCCATGTTGTCACAAATGGCAATAGTCATTCTTTTTTTATGGCTGAATTATATTCCTTTGTGCACATATCACATTTTCTTTATTCACTCATCCACCAATGGATACTTAGGTTGTTTCCATTTCTTGGCTAGTGTAAATGATGCTGCAATGAACCTAGGGGTGGATATGTATTTACAAGTTACTGTTCATTTTCTTAAGATAAGTAACCAGAAATGGAATTACTGGATAATATAATAGTTCTTTTTAAAGTTTTTTGAGGAACCTTCATATTGTTTTCCAGATTGGCTATACCAATTTACATTTCCACCAACAATGCACAAGAGTTTCCATTTCTCCACATCCTCACAAATATTTGTTATTTCTGGTCTTTTTGATAAAAACTAATTTAACAGGCATGAAGTGACATTTCATCATGGTTTTGGTTTGCATTTCCCTGATGATAAGTGATGTGGAGCAGCTTTTTCATATACTTATTGGCCAACTTTATATCTCCAAAATTCTATTCCTCCATATAAGCAATGATAACTCTGGCAAAAATGATAACAATCAACTTTTTCAGAATATAGATCTTCTGGCCATTTTATTTCAGATTATTTTTTCTTTCTTTCTTTCTTTTTTTTTTTTTTTTTTTTGCTATTTTGTTGTATGAGTTCTTTATATATTTTGGGTATTAATTCTTTATGGATATATAGTTTGCAAATATTTTCTCTTATTCTGTAGATTGCCTTTCATTTTGTTGATGGTTTCCTTTTGCTGGGCAGATGTTTTTTAGTTTGATATAGTCCCAATTATTTACTTTTATTTTTTTAAGTATATTTTTTATTGATTTCAGGGAGTAAAAGAAAGGAAGAAATAGAAACATCAATGAAAAGAGAGTATCAGTTGAAACCAGTTTGGCTCAGTGGTCGCAGACGACGTTCCAGTCAAGGGCATGCACCTTGGTTGTGGGCACATCTTCAGTAGGGGGTGTGCGAGAAGCAGCTGATCAATGTGTCTCTCATCGATGTTTCTAACTCTCTGTCCCTCTCCCGTCCTCTCTGTAAAAAATCAATAAAACATATTTAAAAAGAAAAAAAAGAGAGAGTATCATTGATTTGCTGCCTCTTGCATGTCCCCTAGTGGGGATCAAGGCTGTACCCTGACCGGGAATTGATCCATGACCTCCTAGTTCATAGGTCGATACTTGCCCACTGAGCTACACCAGCCAGGCCCACTTGCTTATTTGTGTTTTTGTTGTCAAATCCAAACAATTATTACTAAGCCGATGTCAAGGAGCTTACTGCTTATGTATTCTTTTAGTTTTATGATTTCAGGTCTTACATTCAAGTCTTTAATTCATTTTGAGTTAGTTTTTGTGTATGGTGTAAGATAATAGGTTATATATATATTTTACTTTTTAAGGTATCAACTTATCATTAGAATCCCTTTTGTTGGAAGAATAGTATATGCTTGAAAAAAAAAAGACCTTGCTGCCATATTATTACTTTAATGTGCTTCTGGCTTCTAATGTTACTTTAAGATATTCACTTGAATACTCTCAGAGGTTACCCTCTGGCATGTTATTGCCATGTCCTTTCTGTGCTATATTTCTCTCTTTGGGGTATTCCTCCAGAGGATGAAGCCCTAGTTGCTCTGCTTTAGGATAGATTTGGAAGAGTGTTGTAATTAGGTGGACCCCAGCCTAGACAAGAAAAGGCTGGGATAGATTTGCAAAGAAAATAGACTTCACAGAATTAGTACAGGAAAGTCACAAATAATAAAAATTACAACAAACATTAATGATAATAAATCCTGGGTGGTAAGTATCTGATTTACAGAGTTGCCACATTATGTAATTTAAAGTGTCTCGCAGCCACCTACATCGCGGCATCCACGTGGGCTCCGAAGGACTGAGCTTCGGTATGAAGCAGACATGCTGGATACTGGCCTTTCTTTTGGCCTTCCTGGAGACACGGCTGGACTTTTTCCAGAGAAAGAGATGGGACATTGGAAACGCAGGGAAAACTTCCCAAGTCAACTTTGCCACACAACAGGCTCCCCGTGTGGGTCTGAGAAATGCTTTTCTTGCGATACTGTGGAAGAGCCTGATGTTCACCGACAGCAATACGTCAGCTTCTCGACGACCTACAGGCACACGGCTAAGCAGGGGTGTGGATGGGGCATCCTGGCCGCCCTCCCTGTGCCGAAAGCTGCAGACTGGACACTGGCTATCCAGAGGCACTTGTTTGAAACAAGATGGAACAGATATACCTGAAAGACAACATTGTAAAGACTTAAAAATGCATAGACTCATTTAAACGTTGCAATTTCATTTTTAGAAGTGTATCCTAAGGAAATGATTATACCAGAGAGAAAGAGGCTCAAAGATGTTGTTTTAGGCATTATTTACAATATCTATATGTTAATGAATAAAAAATGTCTAGTAACAGGAAATTACATAAATTTTGGTATATCTATCCCGTGGAAGTCTACACAGTTTTAATGATACACACCTATATGCACACCAAATAAGGTACGGATCTAAACTGACACCAAGTTACCATTATAGATGGTATTCATAGTATAATCATATCTATAATAAAAAACCCATAATATGCTAATTAGACCAGACCTTGATGACCTTCCAGATGAAGCTACAGTTGCGGGAGCCGAGCCTCTGGTATATTTCATGCATCAGGCCTTTAGTATATTACATTTGTTGCTGTTAATCCTCACTTCCATTGATTGTTAGAGAGAAAGGAAGGGAATGGGGGAAGTAAGGGAGAGAAACTCCTAAGTGAAAGAGACACATCAATCAGATGTCTCCTGCACATGCTCCAACCAGGGCTGGGGATAGAACCTGAAACTCAGGTATGTGCCTTTGGCTAGGGATCAAACCCAAGACCCTTTGGTGTATGGGCTGATGCTCTAACCACTGATCCATACAGGCAAGTGCTGATCATTTATTTTTTAAAATATTTGCATATGTGTATGTGCACAGAAATAAATCTGGAAAGATAACATACTATATGTGAACTGGTTTGAGCAGTGGGTCTCAATGAAATGATCATTTTACTTGTATGCATATTTCTTTTTTCTTTTCTTTTTATTATTGTTGATTTTTTACAAAGAGGAAGGGAGAGAGATAGAGAGTTACAAACATCGATGAGAGAGAAACATCAATCAGCTGCCTCCTGCACACTCCTAACTGGGAATGTGCCTGCAACCAAGGTGCCCTTGACTGGAATCTAACCCGGGACCTTTCAGTCCACAGGTCAATGCTCTATCCACTGAGCCAAACCAGTTTCAGCTTGTATGTATAGTTCTTCAATAAAAATAAGTTATGTGCCTAATTAAGTAAAAAATATCCTTTGTTTTTATTTTTCAATTGTTTGATTATAATGTGACTATGTATGGGTTTCATTGAAGTTATTTTATTTGAAGTTCACTAAGTTCTCAGATGTTTAAATTAATGTTTTTTTTATTAAATTTGCTATGTTTCCATAGTACAGTTATTATTTATTTCTAAAAAATATGTTTTTATTGATTTTTAGGGAGAGGACAAAAAAGAGAGAAAAACAGCAATATGAGCAAGACACAAAAATCGGCTGTCTCCTACATGCTCCATACTGGGAATCAAGCCCAAAACCCAGGCATGTGCCCTGACCAGGAATAGAACCATTGACCTGGTGCATGGGACAATACTCAACCAATTGAGCCACACTGGCTACAACTTAGCTATTATTTCTTTACTAGAGGCCTAGTGCATGAAAATTCATGCACTAAAGGGGGGTTTCCTCAGCCCAGCCTACCCCCTCTCATAGTCTGGGAGCCCTCAGGGGTGGGAGATGACCTGGCAATCAAGAGAAGGCGACGCCCCCATCACATCTCTGCTGCTGCCACTGCCGGCAGAGCAAGCTTCTACCAGCCCTGGTTACCTGCACCTCAGGCCAGCCCTGGGCAGCTGGGGGGTTGAGGGGACTGGGGTACTCCAGAGGCAGGTGTGCACAGAGAGATAAGCTGGACCTGCCTGGGGAAGGCCTGGCCGTATTGTGTGTCTGCCACCCTGTGTGCTTGCAGCGCTGAGGGGACTGGGCACTGCCATCTTGTGGCTGTGGGCACCACCATCTTTGAGGGTGTGGCAGTCAATTAGCATATTCCCTCCTTATTGGTTGTGGGCACCACCATCTTTGTGAGGGCATGACAGTCAATTAGTATATTCTCTCTTTATTAGATAGGATTCTTTCTGCTCCCTTCTCTCTCCTTTCCTTCTTAGACTCCCGTTATACATATGTTGCTATACTTGGTAGTGTTCCATAGTTCTCTAGACTCTGTCAATTTTTCTTCATCCTTTATTTCTCCCTCAAACTAAATAATCTCAATTAATTTATCTTTTAATTCACTGATTCTGCTTTCTGCCAGCTCAAATGTGATATTGAGTTCCCCTAGTGAATTTTTCATTTTAGTGATTGAATATACTTTTCAATTCTAGAATTTCTGTTTTGTTTAATTTAATATTTCAATATCTTTACTAATATTCTATGTTTGGTGAAATGTTTTTTAATAATGGAATGTAAAATTTATATTTAAAACTATAAAATATTGTTGAAAGAAATTAAAGAAGATATAATTTATGGATTAGAAGATTTAATATTGTTCAAATGGCAATCTCACCAAATTTAAGTACAGAATTGCCAACAATTTTGAAACAGAAGAATGAATTGAAGGACTCACACTTCCTCCACTTAAGAACATATTAGTACAGCCTGGCCAGGTAGCTCAACTGGTTAGAGGCCTGTGGTGAGGTGAAAGAAAGGAGTCTGGTTCAATTGCCAACAAGTGGGGAGATAGGAAACTTTGATTGTCTTCAAGAAACTCATCTTCCCCCTCTCTTTTTCTTTTTTAGCAAAGGTGGAAATTTATTGAACAAATACAGACTCCCACATGGGGCGGGGGAAAGAGCTGCCCCCCCCTACCCCAGTCTGACCCCTTAATGCAGGCAGGGTTTCTTTCTTTTTTGTTTATTTAATCTTTATTGTTCATATTATTACAATTGTTCCTCTTTTTCCCCCCATAGCTCCCCTCCACCTGGCTCCCACCTCTCCATCTGCCCTTACCTCCCCACCCCATTGTCCTCATCCATAGGTGTATGATTTTTGTCTAGTCTCTCCCTGCACCTCCTTCAACCCTTTCCCCCTGAGAATTTTCAGTCCACTCCCTTTCTATGCTCCTGATTCTATTATATTCACCAGTTTATTCTGTTCATCAGGTTTTTAATTCACTTGATTTTTAGATTCACTTGTTGATAGATATGTATTTGTTGTTCATAATTTTTATCTTTACCTCCTCCTTCTTCTTCTTCTTCTTCTTCTTCTTCTTCTTCTTCTTCTTCTTCTTCTTCTTCTTCTTCTTCTTCAAGAGTACCTTTCAGCATTTCATATAATACTGGTTTGGTAGTGGTGAACTCCTTTAGTTTTTTCTTATCTGTGAAGCTCTTTATCTAACCTTCAATTCTGAATCATAGCTTTGCTGGGTAGAGTAATCTTGGTTGTAGGTTCTTGCTATTCATCACGTTGAATATTTCTTGTCACTCCCATCTGCCCTGCATAGTTTCTGTTGAGAAATCAGCTGACAATCGTATGGGTGCTCCCTTGTAGGTAATTAACTCTTTTTCTCTTTGAAAAATATTCTTTCTTTGTCTTTTGCTCTTGGTATTTTAATTATGATGTGTCTTAGTGTAGTCTTCTTTGGATTCCTTTTGTTTGGGGTTCTTTGTGGTTCCTGGACTTGTAAGTCTATTTCTTTAACCACGTGGGGGAAGTTTTCAGTCATCATTTGTTCAAATAGATTTTCAGTATCTTGTTCTCTCTTCTTCTGGCATCCCCATAATTCTGATATTGGTACACTTGAAGTTGTCCCAGAGGCTCCTTACACTATCTTCACATTTTTGGGTTCTTTTTTCTTTTCCATTTGAGTGTTTTCTGCTTTTTTGTATTTCAAATCTTTGACTTGATTCTTGTGTCCCTCTAGTTTGCTGTTAGGTCTCTGTATAATATTTTTTATTTCAGTCAGTGTTTAATTTGTAGCTGGTCCTTTTTCATCTCTAGTTGGTCCTTTTTCATCTCTTCTTGAGTCTCTCTAAATTTATCCATCTTTTCAAGGAAATTTTTGAAAAACGTTATAAGCATGGTTTTGAACTCTATATCCAGTTGTTTTCCTCCATTTCTTTTGTTTGTGATCTGTTTATTTGTATCTGCATTTTGGCTGCTTCCCTGAGTTGGTAGAGTAGCTTTGTATGCTAGGTGTCCAATATGACCCATTAGCTCTACCTCCCCAGTTACGTGAGGTGAACTCTCTTGGTGCACCCCTTTGTGGACTGTGTGTACAGCCTTGTTGTAGTTAAGTCTTGATTTTTGTTGGTATCACTGGGGGGAATTGACCTCCAGGCCAATTGGTTGTGAGGATCAGCTGTGTTTACACTGAGAGAACTCCTGTGCTGGAGTCAGTTTTATGATACAAGACTTGCAAAATTGCAAAAGCCTCTGTGTTCAGCATGGATGGGGCGGAGTCTCAGGGCTGAGCAGACAGTCTTGGCTTCCAGTCAGCCCTGTCCTACTTGGTCCCTGGGTTTCAGTGTCCCTCAATAATTGCTGCAGCCTCCTCTGCGCGCACTCGCGCTTGCATGCCTCCAGACCTCTGCCTTTCGTCACTTCCTTGAGTTTTTGTGTGCTCTGGAGACCCATGTGAATCTGGGACCCCAGAGTCTCACCTGCTGTGGGAAGTAGATTTCAGCGCCTTTAGAAAGTTTTGTCTTCCTCCTGCTAAAGAAAGCCAGTGGCACAATCAGCAGTCAGCCCTCTGTGTGTGCACCCGCACTTGCTCTAGCACACCTCCAGTCCTTTGTCTTTCATGGTTCCCCTAAGTTTTCGTGCACTCCTTCCTTTTCATGACAGCCCAGACTCCCCCTATAAGAGTCTCGCCTGAAACTAGGGTTCAGTGCAGTTGGGAGTTTTTATCTCCCTCCCACTAGAGGAAGCCAGCCAGGCACTCTACCACCTGTCCTCTCTACACGCGTGTCTTTGTACCTCAACTTTGTCCAGCTCCTCTGAGTCTCCGTGAGACCCTCTTTCCCTCTAGTTGTAGAATTTTCACTCAGTCAGCTTTCCTGTGGTTCTAAATGGTGTCCATTCTGTCTTTTAGATGTAGTTTTGAAATTGTTGTGTGAGGCAGCAGGTTAGATGTTCACCTATGCCACTATCTTGGTTTTCCAGGCAGGGTTTTTATTAAGGAGAGAGTGAAATCAGAACAAAGAGGCCAGGGAAAGGGTGCACTTTAGCCTTCTGTCACATGTGTAAAGGGTGAGAAAGGGTGAGACGGAAGGAGAGGGAGCTGAGGTAGTGCCGCTTCCCAAGGTTTTTCTCTGGGTTCCAATCTCTCTTCAAACAGGACGTAGTGTTTTTATTGTGGGTATCTGTAAATTTTGGTGGCTGGCACATGGCATTTCCCTCCTCCCCCATCTCGCTGTTTCTCCCTATCAACAGTCTTCGTCTTCTCCTTTTCTTTCTCCTTCTCCTTCTCCTTCTCCTCTTCCTCTTTCTCCTTCGTCTTCTTTAATATATTTTTTATTGATTTCAGAGAGTAAGAAAGAGGGGGAAGAGAGAGAAACATCAATGCTGAGAGATCCCACTGGGGATCTAGCTGGCAACCTTGGCATATGCCCTGACCTCTGACCAGAATCAAACCGTGACCTATTGATTCATTGGTCAACACTCAATCACTGAACCACGCTGGCCGGGCAGCAGCAGCCTTCTTTTAAGCTGTAGGAAGAAGCTAGATGAGAAAGAATAGCGGGATTTGTTTACACTCTTAAGATACCAGAAAGTTGGCTGCTGCCTTAAAACAAACAGAATACATAGCCTTTTTTCACTTAATTGGAATGGTAATTTGTGGTTATACTTTATTTCTTTTTCCTGACTAATTATGTTTTATTTAATGTATCTGCCACATCATTTTTATCATTCATAGTTGATAGACATTGGATTATTTCTGCTTTTTAACTATTATGAATCATGTCTAGTATTGTGCATAGCATTTTTGTTGCAAAGATTTTCACTGAATAACTAACTTGCTGTAAGGCAAGTTTGCTATAAAAAGGATAAACTATCTGGTTGACAGTTTGTTTTTTTGCTCATTCATTCGGTTGGATGGTTAATTTCATTTCTTCATTGACAAATCTATTAGCTACCTTAAAAAGAAAATAACTGGCTTACACTTGCTAGGTATTTTTGTTTGATTGGTTTCATTTCTCCATGACAAATAACAACCTTCAGCAGACTAATGTATTTAAGGGAGTTGTCAGATTGGTTTCATTTCTCCTTCAATGAAGTTCTTGCAGTAACTCCCATTTTTATATCATGTATGACTCTGAGCTAGTCTGCAAAATGGTTACTACAATGACAAGTAGACGTGATGGTGCTGTTAGAGGAGTGAGCATTTCTTCCCGATGACAATGATTGGCCCCAAGAGTTGGCTTGTTATTATTATTTTATTCTATAATTTTTTAAAAATATTTTTATTGATTTCAGAGAGGAAGGAAGAAAGAGAGAGTTAGAAACATCAATGATGAGAGGGAATCACTGATCAGCTGCCTCTTCACGCCCCCTACTGGGGATCAAGCCTGCAACCAGAGCATGTGCCCTTGACCTGAATCAATCCGGGACCTTCCAGTCAGAAGTCCAAAGCTCTATCCACTGAGCTAAACCACTTGGGGCTGTTATTATTATCATCATTATTATTATGAAATTATTGATTTCAGATAGGAAGGGAGAGGGAGAGAGAGATAGAAACATCAATGATGAGAGAGAATCATTGATCAGCTGCCTCCTGCACGCTCCCTACTGGGGACTGAGCTTGTAACCAGGGCATATGCCCTTGACTGCAATCCAAATCGGGACCCTTCAGTCTGCAGGCCGATGCTCTATCCACTGAGCCAAACCATCTAGGGCGGTTTGTTATTTTTAAACACACTATAGGAGGAGGAGAAAGAGAGGCACTGAAGGCAGTGTGGAACCCACATTTACCACGGAATGCACACAAGTGCTTAGTTAAGTATAATCCACAAAATAACATCAGTTATTTGCTATGAGGCTACACACATTTTAATGTATTCAAATATTTTGTATTTCACAAAGTCCTCTTAATCTTATGGTTTTTTAAATATCCCTATTTTATTTTTCATGATTTTATCTTTTTGCCTTACAGCCAATTAGTTATGTAGAAAAATGTTTGTGGCAAAAGTTTTGTGGCAAAGATGACTACAAGCAAAGATGCTTACACAAAAAGTACCTAGAACCATAATAAAGAATGCTGCTAAGAACATTTGTGTAGAAGTATTTGTTTGAGTGCCTGTTTTTTAATTGCTGAGTCACTTAACTTTATATTTAACATATTGAGGAACTGCTAAAATGTTTTCCAAAGAGGCTGCACCATATTACATCCCCACTAGCAATGCACAAAGTCTCTAGTTTTTTCAAATTCTTACAACACTTGTTATTTTCTCTTTTTTTGGTTTAGCCATTTCAGTGGGTGAAAAGTAGTATCTTCTGGTTTTGATTCGCATTTCCCTAATGACTACTGACTTGAACATCTTTTCATTGGGCATTTGTATGTCTTCTTTAAAATGTTTTTTCATGTTATTTGCTCATTTTAATTGAGTTATTTGAATTTTTACTGCTCAGTTCTAGTTCTTTATATATCCTGGACACAAGTCCCTTAATAGACATATAGTTGTAAATATATTCTCCCATTCTTTGGGCTATCTTTTCATCTTCTTGATGGTCATTTTTGTGGTTTCAAAAGTACTAATCCAATAGCTAATCACAAGTATTTAATTTCTATTCAGGAAATATTTAAGTAAGCAAATTCATAGAGGGCAAGAGAATAGGAAACTGAGGAGTAATAGCTAAAGGGTATGGGTTTTCTTTTTTCTTTTTAATCCTCACCCAAGGATATGTTTTTATTTTTAAAAATATATTTTTATTGATATTAGAGAGGAAGAGAGAGGGGGAGAGAGAGAGATAGAAACATCAAAGATCAGAGAGAATCATTGATCAGCTTCTTCCTGCATGCCCTCTACTGGAGATCGACCACACAATCCAGGCATGTGATCTTGACCAAAATCAAACCAGGACCCTTCAGTCCACATGGCAATGCTCTATCCACTGAGCCAAAGTGATTAGGGCTGTTTTTATTGATTTTAGAGGGAGGGGGAGAAAGGAACAGTGAGAGAGAGAGAGAGAGAGAGAGAGAGAGAGAGAGAGAGAGAGAGAGAGAGAGAAAGAGAAAGAGAGAAAGAGAGAGAGATCAATGTGGGAGAGAAATATCAATTGGTTGTCTCCCCTACACACTCCCACCAGGGATGAAACCGGCAACCTAGATATGTGCCCTGACTAGGAATTAAACCCACAAACCTTTTAGTGTAGGGACAACACTAACCAACTGAGCCACCTGGCCAGGGCATGGCTTCTTCCTTACTTTTTTTCATCCTTCCTTCCTTCCTTCCTTCCTTCCTTCCTTCCTTCCTTCCTTCTTTCCTTTCTTTCTTTTTTATTTTTTATTTTTAGGTGTTGGGAAGTTCTAAAATTGTGGCAATAATTAGACAACTCTGCGACTATATAAGAATTAATTCTACCAAGGAATAAATAGATAACTTGAGTAAATCAAAGGGCATATTCTATTCTTGAATAGGAATATTCAAAATCATAAAGATGCCAATTCTTCCTAAGTTGATCTATAAATTTATTTTTAAAATACCTACAGTATATTTTTTATATAGACAAGCTGATTCTAATGTACATGGGGGGCGGGAACAAGCAACAGTAGTCCAAATAATTCTGAATAAGAACAAGAAGGGACTTACTATGCTTCCAAAGGGAGTATAAAAAAACCAATTTGACCTTTGGAAAAGCTAAGCTAGAACAGAATGTACAGAGCTGTAACCAGTCTTGCTGCAGTGCTGGCCAAGTAAGCTCATGCCAGATTTTGGCTCTCTAGGTGTTTGAATCACTCAAAAGAGTAATTTTTTTATGTTGAATCATTGAAATATTTGTCTGTTTTTTGACCTACAAAAACAGCAGTTACATACAGTTCAACCAAATTAGAGAAAAATCAGAGCAGAGAATCTGAGTCAAAGTTTTTTGTCAATGGTTAAAGACAAGGAAACCAAGAATTGCACACGTTCAAGGGTCTTAAACTGGTTCCAAACTCAGATATGTACTTTGTGATTGGTAGCTGATGAAATGGGAGTGGAAATGAAGCAAGCAGAGCACAAAGGAAGGAAAGCCCCCAAGAAACAGCTGTGGAGGACTCTGGGCTGCTTGAGGCTTTTCTTGGCTGGCTGTGTGGGAGTGGTGGTGGTAACATACAAAGGAGAATGACAGCTCTGGCTTGAAGACACAGGGTCAAGGTTGATCACAGTGACCCATGTGGAAAAGGGGAATTGCAACAAATG
This sequence comes from Lasiurus borealis, assembly GCA_004026805.1. Lineage (NCBI taxonomy): Eukaryota > Metazoa > Chordata > Mammalia > Chiroptera > Vespertilionidae > Lasiurus > Lasiurus borealis. Next base: position 7,051 of record PVJN01013255.1, on the reverse strand, counting down.
TGAAATGCATTTGTCAACAGGCAATTTATATTGCTCCATTCTTTTCTTTTTCTTTTTTTTTATTTAATAAATCTTTATTGTTCAGATTATTACAATTGTTCCTCTCCCCACCCCCCCCCATAGTTCACCCCTCCCTCTGCCCTTATCTCCCCCACACCATTGTCCTCATCCATAGGTGTATGATTTTTGTCCAATCTCTCCCTGCACCCCACTCAACCCTTTCCCCCTGAGAATTGTCAGTCCACTCCCTTTCTATGCTCCTGATTCTATTTTATTCACCAGTTTATTCTGTTTATCAGATTTTTTATTCACTTGTTGATAGATACGTATTTGTTGTTCATAATTTTTATCTTTACCTTTTTCTTCTTCCTCTTCTTAAAAAGTACCTTTCAGCATTTCATATAATACTGGTTTCATTCTTTTCTTTTTCTTATATGGTTCCATTCCTAAGTTGGAAACCAAGAAAGTCATTACCAGGAGTCATTTCTCATAAATGCAATGCATGACCTTTATATCCAGGATTAGAGAAAATGTGCTATAAAGAATGTTATTGGGACAATTGGGCGATTTTGAATATGGGCACTATGCTAAGAAATAGTATTATAACAGTATTAACTTTCCTGAATGTGAAAATTACCTTATGCTTCTGTGGAGAAATATCCTTATTTTTGGATTTTTGTGGAAAAGTGACATAATATTTGCATCAAATTGCTTCCCCTCAAAAGACAGATACACAAAGCAAATGTAGCAAAATACAGCTAGTGAATCAGATGACATAAGTCTGCTATTAAAAATAAACTCGGTGCCCTAGCTGGTTTGACTCAGTGAAGAGAGCATCGGATTGCAAAATAAAAGGTCCCAGGTTGATCCCCTTCAAGAGCACATGCCCAGGTTGTGAGCTCGATCCCCAGTGGGGGGCTTGCAGGAAGCAGCTGATCAATGATTCTCTCTCATCATTGATGTTTCTCTCTCTCCATCTTCCTTCCTCTCTGAAATCAATAAAAATATATTTAAATTATTAAAAAATAAAGTCAGGAGGAAACAATTAATATTGGCAAACACTGGATTTCTGTTATATGGGAGACACTTACCAAAAATAGGAATAGTTAGGCACATGATCACTGGTGAATGTTTTTAAAGTAGATGCTTTTAAAGTGAACTGACACAGCACCAGGCCTCCTACATGTCAGAAGCATGCTTCTACCTGCCAGGCCTTCTAGTTGTCCTTGTTCTCCATTTCTCCAAAGGCTCACGTTTAGAGTGGGGAGCATTTATAAGCCACCTGTTTGGTTGGGCCTGGGCTCTTTGTTCTTATAAAGTTTCTTTATGACCTTCTCTCTGGGCAACATCCTCCTGTTCTGTCTACATTCCCTGTTCCCTTGTGCCTTGGGACACTAGAGCCTGTGTGTTTGGTTTAGAGCCTGTGTCAATAACTATTGCTATTGTTCTTCTTCTGGCCCAGGAAAGATGTACATAAAGTGAGCACTTGTTTTAGCTGTACTCAAAGGTAGGGGAAAGACATGTGGATTTATGTGGCATTTAAAGAAACTTTCTTGGAGTTTTGGAACATTTGGAGCCACAGGAAACTATCAGAAAGTGAACTGGCAAGTACCTAGAACCATAAATGGCAAATATCCACAAGACAAATAAAGAGCCCAGCAGAAAACAGCAAAGTCTCCCTTCTGTCTCTCTTTATTAAAAATTCTTTTTTTTTTCATTGATTTTTAGAGAGAGTGGAGGAGAGAGGGAAAGACAGAGAGAAACATTGATTGGTTGCCTTCTGCACATACCCTGACCAGGGCTTTGCAACCAAGGTACACGCTCTTAACCAGAATCAAACTCAGGACCCTTTGGTCCACAGGCTAACACTCTACCCACTGAAAACTGGCTAGGGCACTGTTCCATCTCTTTTTCTCTTTTTTAAAAAATATATTTTTATTGATTTCAGAGAGGAAGGAAGAAGGAGAGAGAGATGAAAATATCAATGACAAGGAAATCATTGACCGGCTGCCTCCTGCATGTCCCCTATTGGAGATCAAGCCTGCAACCCTGGCATGTGCCCTGGACCAAAATCAAACCCTGGACTCTTCAGTCTGCAGACCGATGCTCTATCCACTGAGCCAAATCAGCCAGGGCCTGACTGTCTTTGTAACAGTACCCTCTGCTTATTCATTGGATGTGGGCTGTCAAGATGATGAAAGGAGTCTAACTAAGCCTGGAATAGATGTTGAGATCTGGATGGACATCTATATAATAAAAGCCTAAACAACTGTTACAGTGGAACAACCAGACGACTGGTCACTATGATATGCACTGACCACCGGAGAGCAGATGCTCAATGCAGGAGCTGCTCCATGGTGGTCAGTGTGCTCCCACAGGGTGAGTGCCACTCAACCAGAAGCTGGGCCCAAAGCTGGCGAGCACAGTGGCAGTAGGGGAGCCTCTCCCACCTCTGCTGCAGACAGGCAGTAAGGAGCAAGGGGTCTTGGACTGCGAGAGCCCTGCACTGAGAGAGCCCTGGACTGCGAGAGAGATGTCTGACTGCTGGCTTAAGCCTGATCCTTAGGGGATCCCCCAAGGGATCCTAGACTGTGAGAGTGTGCAGGCCAGGCTGAGGGACCGCCCCCTCTCAGGGCTTGAATTTCATGCACTGGGCTTCTGGTATTCTCACATAAACCTTCATGAATGCTTATTTCTTTGAGCTATTCCTCCTTCACCATCAAGCAGGTGGGCATCATAAGGCCAATGAAGCTTCTCAAGACTTTGTGAACCCAGCATTGTAATACTCTCAATTATCGATTACCCAAAAGAGGCAAGATTACTGGTACCAATATCTGTCAGGATCATGAAAGCTATTTAGTGAGATTCCTGGATCCAATCTCTCACATAGAAATTATTGGATACTAGCGAGTGTTCAAGAATTAAATTCAAATTCTAACACTCTCTATCTGAAGATGACATCAGATTCCATAGGTTCACTCCTATAAAACTGCCACCTCAATTAATTTGCTAGAATGTCTCAGAGAACTAGAGAAAACCCATTTATTCACTAGAATACCAATTTCTTTCTTTTTTACATAAGATCTATCTATCTATCTATCTATCTATCTATCTATCTACTATCTGTCTGTCTGTCTGTCTTAGGCTCCTTTCATCATCTTAACAGCCCACATATCATGAATAGGCCTAGGGATAGAACACCAATTTCTTTTTCTTAAAATATCTTTTTACTAGAGGCCCAGCGCACGATTAAATCATGCACGTAGGGTCCCTAGGCCTAGCTGCCTGTGATCAGGGCCATCTTCTGCCCATTCGCCAGTCCCCGGCTGAACGCCGCTTCTGCTGCCAGGCTCTCAGGCCGTTGGGATTACCAGCTTATCCCTTGCTGCTCTGAGGTTCAGGCCTGGGGGAAAGTGGGCACCTCCATGTGTATGAATTGGACTGGCCGCTGATGGAACGTGCTGCCTGCTCAAGGCTGCTCACATATGTGCTACTGCCACCACTGCTGCTGGGGCTTGAGGCCCTGATGGAGGCCGTGGGGTGCTCGCACGACCTACCCATCCTGGCATAAGCAGTCCCAACTGGCCAGCACGTTCTATCAGCAGCTAGCCTGGTGCACATGCATGGAGGTGAAGTTACTGGTGCCAGCTTTCCCACAGGCCTGAGCCCCTGAGCAGCTGGGAATGAGCTGGTGATTCCAACAGCCTGACATCCAACTCCAACCTGGTCCACCCATCACCTACCCCAATTTTCCCATTCATCATTGTTGATCCACTGGAGCCTGCAGGCGGGGTGGGGAAGGGGGGGAGCAAGAGGTCAGCAGTTCAGCGCGCTCACCAGTCACCAGTCCCCGATCTGCCCCATCCCCACTTGTGGGTGGTGGGAGGCAAGAACCGAGAAATGGTCAATGCCACCTCATGGCGACTGGTTGCTTGGTAGTTTTGGTTATGATGCCTCTTGGCCTTTTATTATTATGAATGATTTCAGAGAGGAAGGGAAAGGGAGAGAGAGATAAACATCAATGATGAGAGAGAATAATTGATTGGCTGCCTCCTGCATGCCCCTATTGAGGATTGAGCCCACAACCCAGGCATGTGCCCTTGATTGGAATCAAACCCAGAAAGCTTTAGTCCACAGGCTCTACCCACTGAACTAAACCAGCTAGGTCTAGAATACCAATTTTTTACAAAGGATTTTAAAGGGTAAAATTCAATACCAGGTAAAGAGGTACATAGGACAAAGTCCTGAACAAAAGTGTTCAGTGGCACATCAGTGTTCTGGTTTTCTGATGTGGAAGCTCCTCTCTCAGAGATTGTTCTCTCGGGCTTTCATGAAGGCTCCATTGTGTCATCATGACTGACTGTCCTTGGTATTGGTTATGGATCATCTCTGTTTCCCTTCTTCTTCCCAAGAAATGGGGGGCAAGTAGGACTGAAGGCTCCAATCTTCTAGTCACATGGTTGGTTATCCCAACAACAAGACTCCACTTTTGGGTGAGGTCCCCAAATTACATCATTTATAAAAGAAATAACCATCTTTAACACTCTTAAGAAATTCCAGGCAATTTGGTAGCTCTGAACCAGAAACTGTGAACGAAGACCAACTATTTTATAACTTACAATGTTACAGCTGACCTTCTTGGAATGCCTATAATTTATCAGGATCTATTCAGGGCATTCAAATTTATTACTTCATGTCAGCCTCAGCATCACTATCCCCATGTTACATCGAGAAACAAAATCTCAAAAAGGTTTAAATGGTGACTCTAGGTTATATTGAGGGGGGATATAAGACAACTGGGGGCTAGCAATCTGAATCTATGCCCAGTATTCTGATGCACTGTTGGAAGTCATCCATTGCCTTCACTAGCAGAGAGGAAAAGGAACCCAGAAAGCTGATCAGAACCAACCACCCACTGTCTAGTTGAGACAATGGTAGGTAAAGCAACCTCCACCTTTTAATCTTATGTAAATCCTTGCTATTATTGGAATTGCCTGCCTAAAGGCTATGGGTGTATCCCATAGTCTTAATAAAAGGGATCGCTAGGCCAGAGCAAGGTGGAGTCCTCCCCCTTGAGTTGGGCTCCTTCCCGGCCCCCAATATTTCCAAATTAATATTTTCTAGTCTCTTTCATTTGCGTGCGGCCTCCTCCAGAGCCCAAACCTTGAACCTGAACCGTGAACCACGCAGGACTAGAAAGGGGCTCACTATAAACTAGAGCCCAATGCACATTCTTGTTAGTATATAATTAAGTCCCATTCTTATCATTAATGTTTATCCAGCCTTGCAGAATCTGTTTTTCTGGAATACTTCCATTTTACAGAGGCCATAAATCATGAACTATACACAACCCGAAGGGGTTGGCAGTGCTGGCGCCAGCCAGGCCAAACCTTTGGATATAATCTCACTACTCCCATTCCAACCCACGGGGGCTGCAAAGCCTGCCACAGATCCTGGAAGTTAAGAAACAAAGAACTCAGGGCTATTTAACGTGAGAACACACTATAGTCAATGTTCAGGCTTCGGAGACTGATTCCCCTGAGTTCCTTCACTAGTGCATCTGCAAATAAAGGCGTTCTTTCCAAATCCTCTGAGTGCCTGGCTGATCATTTTCCCATGCCATCTAGCTGCTTATCTGCAACAATATAGCTAGTGAGGGGCCAACAGAAGTCTATTCAGAAGTGATAAATATGATCAGAACTATTGTGTACAATGGAATGTTATTTGGCCTTAAAAAACAAGTGAGGTCTGACACCTGCCTCAACATGGATGAACTTTGAGGATATTATGCTAAATGAAATAAGCCGGTCACAAAAATAGAAATACTGTTAGATTCCACCCATATAATGGACCTTGAATACTCAAATTTGTACAGACAAAAAATACTATGATGGTTGCCAAGGGCTGAGAGGAGGGGGATGAGGAGTTGTTTAATGAGCACAGAGTTTCAGTTTTGCAAGATGAAAGCATTTTGGAGATGAATGGTAGTGATACTTGCACAGCAATGTGAATGTACTTAATGTCATTGAACTGTACTCTTAAAAATGTTTACAATGGTAAATTGTATGTTATGTGTATCTTATCATAGTTAAAAAAAACACACAAAAAACAATAAAAAAAAACCTCACAGGTCATTTAAAAGGTGGGAGAGGGCAAGAGGAGGGTGAAAGAATACTATTAACTGTCTGGCCTTGAAGAAGTCAGGTGGCTATAAGCAGGAAGGTCTTTTGGGGAAACACTTGCCTTCCTTGAGCTCTATTTAAAGATAAGGAGAGGTGCCAAAACCGGTTTGGCTCAGTGGATAGAGCCTGTGGACTGAAAGGTCCCAGGTTTGATTCCCGTCAAGGGCAGGCAGATACCTTGGTTGTGGGCACATCCCTACTGGGGGCATGAAGGAGGCAGCTGATGGATGTTTCTCTCTCATTGATGTTTCTAATTCTCTATTCCTCTCCCTTCCTCTCTGTAAAAAAATCAATAAAATATATTTAAAAAAAATAAATAAAGATTCTGCCCTGGACAGTGTGTTAAGCCCGGAACGCAAGCCGCACTTACAGAGCACCAAGAGACGATCTCATGTAAAAACAAAGGGGTTTATTCAGACCAGCATGCTGGGGCTCATAACATACTCTGAAAGCAGAGCAGAGGCTGAGAGCCCTGGGCCTTTGTTACATGACCGTTTTTATACTGGGGGTGGGGGGGGGGGCGGGGGGGTGGAGAGCTGTTTGAATTACTGAGTTGGCCTATCCTGATAGGCCAGGTAGGGGAGTTGGCCCATCCTGATAGGCCAGGTAGGGGCCGGGGTCTGCTTACGCAGGTACGGGATGTGGGGTCAGGAAGCAGTCTAATAACAGTCCTTTAGACTTGTTACCATAGCAACTCCTGAGAGCAAAGGTCAAACCTCACAAAGGACCTGTGGGGTTATCTCTCCCACCCTTATTGGCTGAAGGGCTTCCTTCCCTTTATTATGCAAACATAGACCTGTTGCTGTTCCCAGCTCCCTCATTCTATGGAAATAAGCCTTCTGCTGGTCTGCAGCCCTGTGCTTCCTCCA